>JAULKM010141458.1:0-18244 GCA_032355605.1 Rubia tinctorum | reverse complement strand
CATGTGAGGTATCGTTGGATTCTTCGTAGCATGTACTTTCCAAATATTAAAATTTTACATGATATTAACATACGTAGTAAAAGTTATTAATGGTCAAACATGCCTTGAGAAAAAATGTAAAAAAAGTGTGTCAAACTCTTTTGAACAGAGGGAGTAACACTAATGTATCATGATTAAGATACTTAAAAAGACGCATTATGTCCTTTCATTTGCACAAAAGAAAAAGGAAAGTCATTTGGTTAAGACTAAATTGTTTTTTGTCCCAAACATATATTAAAATACCATATTTTGATCCACATTCTTAAAACTGCTTACATCTGGCATCCAACAAACAAAAAATGATTTGTTTGGTTCCAAAACCCGTTTTCGAACGGTTTTCCATCAATACAGGGCCACGTGACCGGCACGTGCTATAATCTTCCGATTTGCCCAGGGGTAATATTGTGAATTTACAAATGAAACCCATTTTTACCTTAAAATCATCCAATAATAACCCAGAATCTATTCCTTTCTTTCTTCTTCGTTTCTCCCGTAATCCCCAATCCCCAATTTTAACCCAGATTGAACCCAATCGTCATACCACAGCCGAATACAGACCATTTCAAGCTCCTTCGTCTCCTCCAACATGTATGTGAGAGTGTATTATAAATGTACATATGGTCGACAAAGCCGTGTTGGTACCGCCAACACGCCGGAAAATCAGGGACAAAAGTTCTATGGTTGTCCGCTAGGGCGTGCAGGTTGCGATTTTTTTAGATGGTGCAACGAGGGTTGTTGGAAATGTGAGGTTGTAGCTGAGCTAGTTGAAGGAATGCAGGAGAGGAACCGTTTGTTGGAGGAAGGGATGGCGAAGGTGGCCGGCGATTTTTCCAATATGAAAGTCGAGCTTGAAAGGGATCGGGTGCAAAATGCCAATTTGAAACGTGAGGTTGAACTGGAACGAAAATATAAGGAAAGGTCAAAAATTCCAGATTGGTATGTTTCGTAATTGCATTGTTGCTTGCAATGGTGGTAATTATTGGTAATGGTAATTGAAGTTTAGGGTTGAACTCAGTTTCCCCTTTTTGGTTTGGTTTTTGCTGTCAGTTAGAATTTAGGTGATGGTTGCAGTAGACTAGAATTTAGTTCATGTTTGTAATAGACTGATTGATGGATGTAGTGGTTGTTTGTTGTCGGTAATTTTGACGAATTTGTAATGACTACTAGGATTAAGTATTGATTTAAGCCTTGTTGTTTGATCATGTGTTCATTATTTAGGTAGATTTGGTTGAAGCAGTAACTACATCATGATGAAATTGGATGTTTCAAATAAGCAGTACAACTTGAAGAAGTGCATTAATACTCATTGTGCTTTCATACGATTTGATCGATCAGTGGTACAACCTTCTGGAAAACAATTCGTAGCACGAGTTCAAAGAAGCCGAAAACGGTTTGATACAATTCGTTTGATTCAAATGACACCTAATCTAGACCTACCTACAACTAGATGGAATAGCCAAAATCACTATAATGATGTTCTCGACCAATCTCCAAAAATCCAAAAGAGAGGCCGAAACAGAGGCCGAGCCGAACTGGTGACAAACTGAAAATGCCAAACATAAGGCAAATATGCAGTTCTAAGGTTCCAGACCCAGACAAAACAAAAAACTAAACTAATGTTCCATCAATTAGGTATAATCCTCCTTCAGTGGTTCTCCAGAAAACGCCACTGATCCCCACGCATTTCGGAATAGTCTGCATCATTATAACACGATGATGACGGGCTTTTACAAGTGAGATTTGTGTGTCCAATTTGGTGGCATAAACTACACTTGTATACTCGTTTCGCCTACATGTTGCATAAGTCAAAGAATTACAGCAAACTTCATTAACATATACCAATAAACATAGAACATATGTTAATAAAATTACCTTCACAGTAGGTGTTTAAGAAGATGAGGACTCAGCCGCAGTTGGAGGGGTTTGAGCAGGTTTATTTTGTTGAGCTCGTTTCAGCTACATTTCCCATATACATAAAACCAAACTTAGTTAACAAATTAAGTCCAAACATATAACATAAGATGAAGACACTATGAGTAAAGAAATTTCCCTAACATGTGGTGGATTTGAAATGGAGGACTTGGGCGCATTTGGATGGGGTTGTGCTGGTTCAGTTTGTTGAACATCTGCAGCTTTAGTTGGACACCTTTGAGAATTATGCCCTATTTAGCCACACATGGAGCATTTGTATGGACTCATCCTCCCAACTCTTCCTAGCCTCTCAACTTCCCCTTCTTTCTTGATATATGTCTTTTTTAATTTCAATTTGTCTAAATATTTTTTTTCAAGCCTTAGGAGGTCTACCTGGAAACCTTATCTCCGAAGGAGGTAGTAAATCACTTGGTCCAGTATTATCCCACAACTTGGGACCATTAATCAGATGGATGACATGGTTGTATGCACTTGTTTACACAGGCATGGAGTAACAAGAATGCATGAAGGCTAATGCATCTTCCTCCACCAAACTAATAACAGCAATAGCGTGCAGGCATGGAATACCCGTAAGATCCCATTTTCTGCTGCCACAATATCTCATCCTCAGATTTACCGCATAACTCCCTCATAGACACAAGTAACCTGGAACTCCATATCCCCACCTGGAGTTACAAAACAGCGATTTGAGGCAAACTGGTCAACTTTCAATTTCCTCTTTATCTTCGGCACAAACTGACCCCCCCCCATTTTATCAATCGAATCCCTTTTCCTTTGTATCTGATCCATGAAGTAGAACCTGGTTGCCTCTAACATTGTCAGGAGCGGCTTATCCCTCACATGCAGGATAACTTTTTTGAAGCTTTCACATATGTTGTTGACGAAGATATCACACTTCGACTAAGTGTTGAAGAAAGATCTGGATCACTCTCTTGGATTTGTTCTCTCCTCCAGCCACTTCAACACACCTGGATCATTGTCCCTCATGTCCTTCAGATGATTCTGAAAATGAGCAGCATGGATACATTTGGTTGCAGCCCAGACCAATTCCTTCAAATCCAAACTGGAATATGTACCCTTGAAAATCTTGTACATATGTCATGTACACAATCTATGCTCTGCATCTGGCAGTAACTGTTTCATAGCAGCTGCAATTCCCAGGTGTGATAACCACAAAAATTTCCTTCAATTAAACGAAATAATTCTAGCATAAATAGCTACTAAAAGAACCATAATTTCCCTAGATTTTATAATTTCCATAAATAAAATATCCATAAACAACCACCAACACATTAAAAATCCATAAACAGCCACGAACACATAACCAACCACCAACACGATATAATTTCGATAGAAGCGTAATTTCCATAAATAAAATATGACAAACAACCATCAACAGACTGAAAATTTCCATAAACATGAACAACCACCAAAATATAATATCCATCAATACCCATACACAATTATATATTATCCATAAAATCATAAAGTTCATAAAATCATTAACATTAATACCTTCTGCCTGTCAGAAAGGAAAGTCCACCCTGGTTCATTCTTGATGTTGATATTATGCTGCAGAAGGCTCAAGAACCATAACCAGGTACTTTTTCTTTTGATCTCAACCACAGCATAGGCCACGAGCGAATTGAGGTTGGCTCTCAGCAACTCATTGCAATAATCCCTCATCATCACATATTGTTTCTTGTAATCTCCTACAATCTGATCAGTGGACCGCTTATTTTCTTTATATGCAATGTCTTTGGAAATGGTTATCCGGAGGTCGTTGTGAATTTTTTGTACAAACTCAGAAATCTTGATATTTGGCATAATCTTCATCTCAGCCTTGTACCTCTCACTTAGGTATTTGTAGCTGGCACACCTGTGGAGGAATGTCAGACTGCATGAATGAGCTCTCAAAAATGTAGTTAGCACCTAATTATTTCCCTTTTTCCTGAAGTTGATCGAAGCCATCTAATTGCATTTACCCATATTTGTTGCACAAATAGTTGTACACCTCCTTGAGTTTTTATTCTTGAACCTGATCCTCTTATTGCATACTATCTCGTGGTATTTATAGGCTAACCTGAACTCTTCTTTATTTACAAACTCTTATTCAACATGGAATTGCACGTCTTCGTTTCCAGTGGGCATCACAAACCTGTCGTGAACCCTGGTCCGTTTTTCCCAACATTTTCATCAACTTCAAAACTCGACTGACTATGTTGATCCTCGTCACCTACATCATAATCTGAATCGAATTCAGCCGGAATTCCTCTTCAGAATTTGTTGATCCATCTGTTTCCAGCTTCCCTAACAGTGAACTCCACTGCTTCTCCCTCTCCTTCAAAATATTTTCTAAATCATCATCATCATCATCAACTTCGTAATCAAGGTCTTGGAATTTCCCAGCATCTTTATCATCTTCCACATGCTCAAGTCCTCCAGCTTCTTTTTCATTTTTTGTCTTCTCTTCCAATTGTCCAACTATCTTCTGCTGACACTCCTCCGTATTGACTGCACCCTTTTCTTGCTGGACACTGTCTTCCCCTTACATTTTCAACACCTCCTTATCTTCCCTTTTGGCTGACTGTCTTTCCTCAAAATTGGGTTCTGCAGTACCCCCAAAATTCATCTTCATTAGCGTCTGTGATCATAGGAACAAACTCACACCTAGTCGACTCATCAATATCTCTCTTTTCACCAAAGTTAGTATCTGGTTTTTGTTGGGAAACCTGTGTGCTTGTTCTCTCATCATTCGTGCTCTCTTGTTCATCAACTAGTATTACCCCATCAACTTACTTCAATTCCCTTGCATTACTATTTCTCCTATCACTAATCTGTCCATTTTTGCTCAGCATCCTACATTGCTGCCTTATTGACCTTTCCACGTTCTGGCAATAACTGACAACTGCACGATCAGTTTCCTCTTTTTTTTTGCCTTTTGTGGGCTTTGTACTTAACAACATTTCCTAGCCTCTTCATTTCCTAATATTTTTTTACCAGAACCATGATTCTCCATATTTTCTTCAACCAATCTATGATCAACTACCTTTGCTTCCTCACCAGAAGGCCAACAAAGATAATTCCAAAAAGGGCCAAAGAAATAGACATCCACTACACCATTCTTAACTCCTGTAGCTGCTATTTCCTTTTACTATTCAGGAATGAGTATTAACTGATCCATGTCTATTGAGCTGAAGCAAACCCCCCCTGTCAAGATACACTCCACATAACCATCCTCTATAACCCAAATAGCTATAGGTAGAATCCCTCCTACCCAAACTGAAATCATCGGGATCACAGAAATCGATCATAAAAACTAAACCGCCAACATACATTGGTATGGGGTCCTAGTTCATGTACCCATGACAATGTATTCTAATAGAGAACCAATTGCTACCAGGAGCTGAAAAATAAACAACACTGAATTAATATAAATTAAACCTAAACCCTACCTAAAATAATATTTTTAAAATAACAAATATGGCCTACAAAATATATTAATCCCCACTTGGATTAAATTAATCCAATCCCACAGAATCTTCCACATCAAAATCTAAACTAATCAAATAAGCCAACAGTAGGAATCCTATGATATAACTACTTGTGGACCAAACACTATCCTATTCTTACTACAATTGACTAATCAGCAACAAATTGGGGACCACCCCATTCAATACCAAGAATCGAATTATTTACGACCCAACAACCACGAATCTACCATCTTAGTCTCTCTTCATTTTTATAAATAAACCTAGCCCATCCTCACAGATTATTCGATATTTCTTACAGATTAGACACACTTACCGTAGACAGGAGCTCCAGTTCCACAGCTAAAATTTCTTCCATTTTCCCGCAGCACCAGCATCTCATGTTCATCCATTTTCACCTACATTCGCACAAACCAATTCGTCACCACCCACTTTATTCATAACAATATAAAACCCACAGCCTCGGTTATAAGGGGAAGTACAATAGACAAGTCGACGATTTGTTTGCTTACCTAGGTTTCCGTTGCAATCGGGTTGTCCAACGAGTCTGTGATGCCACCGGCTTGATTCAGTTGCACTTGGGTGCAATCGTCGCAAGCCGGTCAATTAAACCGTTGGGAACAATGCCCTTGCAATGGTAACTCCTAACGCCCACTTCAATCGTCATGAAATTCAGGTGGGATTCACCGGTTTTGGGGATTAAGGTTTCTAATTGGGGAAACAACGATCGGAATTGGGTATTAGAATACTGGTCTTGGTAATTCAAAGTCTTCTACGAAGTAAAAGTAAAAAATGATTTTGAAGTGTAAATTTATGATTTTACCAATGGGAAAATCGGAAAATTATAGCATGTGCCAGTCACGTGGCCCTGTATTGAAGGAAAACAACTTGAAAATGAGTTTGGGGACCAAACAAATCATTTTGGGTTTGTTGGATGCCATATGTAAGCATTTTTTAGAATGAGGACCAAAAGATGGTATTTTAATATATGTTGGGGACCAAAAAATGTGGCTATACCTTGTTCCAATACAAAAAGCTACTCCTCCGTTCTAGTAAAATGACATATTTATTTTTTCACTATCTTCAAGGATCATGTCTGATTGTCAATATCTCTAGTTACTTAGAATAATTTTTAATAAAAATAATAATTAGAATAGGGATTAAGATGAATCTAATAATATCTTTCTTAATATTTTAATGAGATAAGTGCATATATAACCCTAAATAATTAACATAAGTGTAAATATATCCCTGTGATAATTTAAAGTGCAAATATAACAATAGATATTTAATGTACGTGCAAATATAACATTTTCCGACAGTTTGAGGCTGGATTATGTTAAAAAGACAAATTTACACCTTGTCAGTTTATGTTTAAAAAAACAAAAAAAACTTCCAATTAGGTACTGACCATATTGCCCCACACCAATCTTCTTCTTCTTTAAATTGCCAAAAAATCTGAAAATTTTCTTCATCACAAAATAACACCAAATCGCCCCTTTGTCTCCTTCACCAAACCTGCAAATTTCCTCCACCACCCGCCAAATTACACCACTGAATCCACCTTTAACCACCGCTGCAGAAAACCCAATCCGACATGGGAATCCAAAGAATGATTGAGTGGTGGGAGGTGGTGTTCATGGTCACCGGGGGTGATGAAGCATCGATCGGTGGAAGGAATCGAGTGCTAGCAGTGGTAGGCTTAAATCGGGAAGGGGTTTGTGGTGTCGACGCTAGGTTGGGCTAGCGCCAGCACTAGGTAAGGCTCGACAGGACGGAGGAGCATCAAGGTGGTGATGATGGCAGTGGAAACCCTAGCGGGGGGAGGCTGATGGGAGGGGTGGCTGGTGGTGGCGGAGAGAAAGGTGACAGGAGGGATAACTAGTTATGGCGGAGGGAAAGGTGGGAGGGGTGGCTGGTGGTGGATGAGGGAGAGGCTCTATAAATGATTTGTTGGAATTCACGCATTGGTCTTTCACGAGGCCGAAGCTGGCAACATTCCCGGGAAACCTGACCACGGCAAGCGGCGGCGAGAGAGCAGACAGTCCATTCGAAATGGGGGAAGTGGAGGCGAGGTTGGCACTGATATGGAGCATCTCGCGCAGCAGGTTTTTTGCATCCTACAATGACGACATCTTTGTCAATATCTGCAGCCTTGAATTCAATGGATTCTTCAGCTTCATTGTGGACTGTGGATTAAAATATTCTTCGTTGATGATATTCAGAGGAATCTGACGTGAAGGCGGCTATATATTTCGAGAGAGGGGGATCTTTAGAATTGACAACGAGGGAGGAGGTTCAGAGGTAGAGAGAGAAATCTTGTTTGTTTTATTTGCTAATGGTTATGTGGGGGGAGGCTGATGGGAGAAGAGGGTGGTGGTGGCGGGGAAAGGCTGATGGGATGGCGGGAGTGGTGGTGGCTTTCATTGCAAAGGGAATTTTTGTCTTTCAAACTTTTGTATTAGACTAAAAGGTTATTTAGGTCATTTGGGTCAGTCAATGGCCGAAAATGGTCAGTCAATGCTGAAATATAGTTTTTAGGGTTATATTTGCACTTATGTAAAGTAGTTAGGATTGTGTTTTCACTAAAAATTATCTCAGGGTTATATGTGCACTTACTGAAATATATAGAGGGTTATATATATATATAAACCTATATATATGGGTGGGTTCAAATGAGAACAACGATATATGTGAGAACACCTCTGTATGTGAGAAGAAATTTGAACCATAGAATAATTTGATCCAATGGTTATTTCTCATCATGTATGTGGCTGGAGAAACGAAACTCATGGGTCACTATTTCGGGTTATAAGACTATAAATCGAGCCTTAACAATTAATTCGGATCCCATTCTTAATTTTGGTACAAAACCTCTCCTAACATTGCCCGCAAGAGACGCCCGTGCAAGCTCGTGGAGGACCTCCCCCTTATGGAGCATCTCCCCTCTCTGGTAAGCTATGCCTCAATCTTTAACTACAACCCTTCAAATAAGCTTCATGTATGTCATATCATCAATGTCAATATCCATTGAAAATGATTGATTTAAACCGTAATCTCTCTGATTTTGCTGGGTAAATTAGTGCTGACCAACGGTGATTCAGGGATCAGGCGGGCAGTGACACACAACTTTGTTCTAGAAGGCAGGACAGAGAAGTACGAATATTTGAGATTTTGAAATAAACGCACATTGAAGGGATGAAGAGTGTTTCTCCAAGATTTGAGCTTTTGAAATGTACGCCCCACCTGTTAATTTTCGGCCATTTTCATTGGTTGATGATAAATTTTGAGCCTTTACTAAGCAGGTTTGTTTATGTCAGTTTCATGTTTGCTGAAATGCCCCTTGGAAATGGCATGTGTGGAATGGAAATAATGGTTTTTGTTTGTTTAAATCTGTCTATCTCATGTTTCGTATAGCTGATTTTGCGCATTGCTTGTTGAGTAGAATGGCACCTTGCATATATATAAAGTTTTCAACTATGATCATGAGTTTATATTGTTTTGGATCAAACCAGAGTCTGTTAATAGGGAGTTTTTTTATGTATGGCTTATGATTTCGTTCTGAGAAATGGATGTTACTGTCTTGTTTTTATGTTGCCGACCCAATGATGATTAATAGTAACATATTTCAAGATGATTTTTTTTGTGGAGCATGTACTACTGCTAAAGATACCTGCATGTTTATACAATCTCAAGTTCATATATATATATATATATATTTACCTCATTTTAGAATTTCATAATGATGTTAACCTTCTAAACTAGAATTTTGATTTTCTTGATTTCCCCTAATATGAGATGGAGGAACAAGGTTATCTTACGGAAAAAATTCGAGGAAATCGATGAGCCCAGGATCGAAAAGGTATTCAGCACCAACATCTATTTTTACTTCTTCATGGTCAAGTAAAATTCCAAAGTTTACAACTTTAATATGATAGCATAGCTAATGCCATATTTTCCACTGATTATGGATAGGCTACATTTCTCTATGCAATCAATTTTTCTTCAATGACTATGTGCTTTAGTTACTCAGATATGAGTATGCTTATGGGATTGTGCCAGACCAGCAAGAATTAGACAGCATGAGTTCTTACAGCCACGCCAAATCACCGAACCCAATGGAAACATTATGAACATTGCAGTGTTGTCCATGTTGTTGATTCAAATGCATTTGCAGGATTACTTCTGGCTGAGTTGATGTTTATAGTGGCATATGAAGAAGCTAGTAGGCTGTAATTTTTGGAGATTTTAAACAGTTGCGCATGAACTTGTAGCTTTAGAATTCAAGTTCATAAAATTATTTCTTCAATGCTTTCATCTAGAATTGTGGGTTCATTTGTTATATTTTTGGTCTCTTGCATTATAATGTCATTGAAGACATTTCTCCTTTTGCTATCTTTGTAAGCATTTGCAAACAACATGCCATGCTACAATAGCTTCAATTATTTGCTTATAAGTGCTTCAAATATATCCTGAAATACTTTTTTTAATGCTACAAAAATAACGTTGTACTTAGAGTACGTGCACATTTAATATATCTTGTACTTGAATCAGCACTTTGAGTTTTGATAATGATTCCTATTTTTTATGTGCTGTTTCAGGTGATATTTAGAGTTAGGAAAATTGTTTTTCTTGTTGGATTTTCGGGATTAGCTAGAGAGGTGCTTCAAGTTAAGCTGGTAGGTACTTCAAGTTATACTTGTTGGTGCTTTAAATTATTCTTGTTAGTGCTTCAAGGGAGAGGTGCTTCAAGTTAAACTTGTAGGTGCTTCAAATTAAACTTGTATGTGCTTCAAAATATGCTTATTGGTGCTTAGAGGTGCTTTAAGTTTAACTTGTAGGAACTTCAAGTGATGCTTGCTGGTGCTTCAAGTTATGCTTGTTGGTGCTTCAAGTTATGCTTGTTGGTGCTTCAAGTTATAGTGGAAAAGTGCTTCAAGTTAAGATTATAAATGCTTCAAAATATGCTTGTTTATGCTTCAAGTTATAACATAGAGGTGCTTCAAGTTTAGCTTGTAGGTACTTCAAGTTATGCTTATGTTTCAAGTTTAACATGTAGGTGCTTCAAGTTAAGTTTGTAGGTGCTTCAAAATATGCTTGTTGGTGCTTCAAGTTATCATGGAGAGGTGCTTCAAGTTTAACTTATAGGTACTTCAAGTTATGCTTGTTGGTGCTTCAAGTTAAGCTTGTAGGTGCTTCAAAATATGCTTGTACAAGCTGAAGCGGCATATGTTGTTAGCAAATCAAAATTATTTTTTTGTTGATCCATATCCTCTGAAGTTGTCACCTTATCTTGTGGTAATGTCCTATCAAAAGGTCATTATTCTACCATTTATCCAAGTAAGTAAAGAAACTGTTACAAACCATTTGCGCCACCTGTCAATTGATAATGATAAGAATTAAGATCTAAACATAGATTCAACTTCACAAGATCCCGAAGCAATTCCTGAGACACCCGATCTTCCAAGACTGATTGTCCATCATGAAGTTCTCCGAAAGAAGTTTTTCCAAACTGTTTATTAAGTATGTCATTGTCATCACACGCCATATCCCAGAAAGTATAAGAGCTTAGTTGCATTGCCCTAAACATACCCGGATCCTAATACGAGGGGCTATTCATGCAGCCATTTGTTAGGGACTTAGACATATTTCCAAAGCCTTCTTGTTGATAAGTAGACTTTTTAAGGTGTTGAAATGGTGTAGCACCAGCACCCCCAGTTAGACGCGTCGATGAGCCAGACATTGAGCGGGGACTAGATATAGGTGACAAAGACATCCTTCCATTAAGTTGTGGAGGTGATCTTGGGTGCAAAAGAGAACTTCTAATTGGTGAAACTGGACACGATATGCTCCTCTGAATTTGGATCTCACTGAAAATTAAAGAATTTGTCAGAAAAACTACAAATGAGGGTTATAAAAAGGGTCAAGATAATGAACATACCTAGAATGAAAATTAGAATTTGAAACTCTAGAAGAGTGGATTTCAAGTCTTTCTGACTCTGAATTTGGAATATTTCTTGATTGTTCAATGCCCTGAAAAGGTTCATAAACATTTTACATTCAAGAAAGATAGACATTTTCCATTCAATAAAGATAGACAGATGTAAATATAAATATATATGAAGCACCAAAACCACATCTTATAAGATTTGAAAATGTGAATTGACATTCGTTCAAGTTATGGAGATGTATGTCCAGAAGAAGTTTAAGAAAAATACAACTAGTAAACCATCTAAAAACTTAGAACTTAGAAAGATGCTGAATTTGGCCCAAAACAATGCACTTAATAGGTTTCTTTGTCATTTTACTATTGTACTTTCATTCTCGAACTGGTGTTGACTAACATTCCAAGAGATCAAGAGTTCGTCTATTAGATAGTTATGTAGTATTATTAAGAACAACTAACTCCAATTAGGTCCTGGATGCATGCTGCACTAACTTACTAGAAACTAATGCCAAATAGAGATGCACTTGACCATCATTAGTCATCATGAAAACCAAGAGGAGCAAGGTCTTGAAATCATATAAAGGTTGAAGATCATAGACTAAAATCAAAAGGTAAACAGAAGACATTTTGGTTGTAAAGATACAAGACTCAACAGATGTTAATATAATGAAGAAACTATATAAAATATAGTAGGCCAAAGTTACCATGTTCTCATTCAATTCCTAAATCTTCCAATTCCCTTAAACAATAGTCGAGACCTCATGTCTACATGTTATCTCTGTTACTAACTCAAGTTCTTCGGGACAAACTAAAAGGAACGGCCCTTTTGAAGTAACGTAAGCACCCCTTCAACATCAATTTATGCAAAGAAATCTTTCACTAGCATTTTATCAAACACTCACAAGACTTCTTTTATGAGCAGCCTGCATTCTGTGCATTTCTTTTACTATTTATCAGTAGAAGATCTCAAACATTTCTTGCAAAAACTACAAACAATTGAAAAACAAAACCATCCTTCAATTTTCTGAAATTTGAATTCATACAAAAAAAAAGGTAAGGATCATGATACCTATGACCACAATGGGTGGTGCTAGGCTCAAAACATATCTCCAATCATATCTACATAATCAAATACATTGAGAAAATTTCAAAAACCTTCCCCGTATAAAAAAATGAATGGAATAACAATAAAAATAACTCCAATGGCTCAAGAAAGCTCCTCTCGTATCAATCCATACATGGAATAGCAGCAGAATTCAAATTCAACCATAAACCTCTCAAATATTCTTCTTTTTTAACCAAACATTATATCCTAAAAATCCCTCCGATGACCATTTCCTACCCGACCACATATTCTGGTTGTAGAGGAAAAGAGGAGAAATCAGAAGAGGAGAGGTGAGAGTGGTGGTAGTGAATGGTGTGGTGGCAAATAGTGAAGAAGAAAGCAGAACTGGTTGAGAGCGACTGTCGAATGTATTTTGTTTGAAAAATGACCCAACTCGATCCTTATAACCAGCAAAAATGACCTGCAATTTCAGCTTTTTGGATATGTAATTTCAGTGACATATAAATTAATCGTATCCACTAAATTGAAGGGTTAAATGGTTGAGATTTGTTCTCACATATGTGGGTGTTCTCACCAAAGATAGGTGTTCTCACATGATCCCAATTCTATATATATATATATATATATATACATTTATACATACATATATATATATACATTTATGTGTGTGTATATCCCCCCCCCGCACTACTTATTCTTCTCTGATCATCCCACCTCCGTCTTCCGCTGCTCCCCTTGCTTCTTCTTCCCTGACCATCACACATTCATCTTCCGCCGCTCCTCCAGCTCCAGTTATCAATAGTAATGGTGTGTAATGACTTGTCAGTGTCCAGATGTATTTTCTTCTAATAACACATAATAAATCACTTGATAATGAATATTGCTACTTATCACACAACAAAGGCATTTAAAAAAAGGTAGTGGAAAATGGAGATTGCTACTTACTACACACTAAGCCCAACAAGTCGTGGCGGGGGTCGATCCTGAAATAGAGGAAGACGGCGAGAAAGAGGCAGATTCCAATTTCCCCTAATGCATGAGAGGAAGTGGAAAAAGGGAAAAGAGAAAATGGAGGAAAATGAGGGAAATGGGGGAATGAGAAATTACTATTTTACCCTTAAAATTGATGTTTTGACTAACACTTGACGCTTTAACCAGACAGAATGGTCACGATGAAGCCATTCTGTTAGTTGAGGGACCAAAAATTTTTTAAAAAAAGAAGGAGCTAAAGGTGAACGATGTAGGGAGTTCAGGGGCGTCCCAAGTCGTTCGTGAAACTTGAAAAAATAAATATGCCATTTTTGTTGGGACGAAGAGAGTAAAAGAAACCATCCAAGTTACCACCAACTCTTCCTATATGTTGATAAAAAAGGAAGTTGTACATGACGAGTTAAAATTATGTAGATAACAAACATTGATGTGTCACCAAATCACTGTCGATAAGTCTTGTGCTTGCTTGGACGGAATCTGCAAGACAAAGCCCCCAGAGTTTTCTGGGGGGAAAATACTCTGATGATAAAGTCAGATGAAGTTCTTCAATTAGGAATGAATAGTTGAGTTTACATTATTACCTCTTTTCTTTATATAGGTCGATAGATAGGGCAACTGTTTTATTTTATTGTGGAGCAAGTACTAGGGTTTTCCTCTGGGCAAGCCCAATGGTTATTACCCAAGGCATATAAGCTTGAGGGTAATTTACTGAACCTAGGCTAGCCAAATAAGACACTTGGGCCCAATATTAATAACACATTGTCAATAAGCCTTTAGAAAGCTAAGGGGTTGACCCTCGAATTCATCCAAGGCTACCAGGTACGACCTCCGAGTCCCAACGATGGGCTATTGATTTTTACCTTTGAGTCAGCTTAGGGTTCGACCTCTGAGTCATTTTAGGGTTTGACCTTTGAGTCGGTTCATTCGAATTCATGTTAGGATATAAGACGCAACCTTCAAGCCTATTAATAGTTTAAGGGTTCAGCCTTTGAACTCATCTTAGGCTACAGGATGTGATCTTCGAGCCCCTTGAGGGTTCAAGGATTCGGTCTTCGAGTAGGTTTAGGGTTCGACCCTCGAATTGGTTTACTCACTGAGGGTTCGACCTTCATCTTTCCTATTTTAACTATGGCCCAATTGTTAAGGGTTCAACCTTCGAATTCGTCTTTTTGCCCAGAGTTGCTGTCCTTGATAACGTGACATAGGGAGGCTTTGATCCCATATTTATGAGAGGGCTTGAGCAAGAGAAGTGGAAAGGACGTTGAGTATGTGATGCTCACTTACCTCTCTAGGCGAG
The DNA here is from genome assembly GCA_032355605.1 of Rubia tinctorum. Lineage (NCBI taxonomy): Eukaryota > Viridiplantae > Streptophyta > Magnoliopsida > Gentianales > Rubiaceae > Rubia > Rubia tinctorum. The sequence goes on along the minus strand of JAULKM010141458.1, from coordinate 3,482 downwards.
TGGCATCCATCTTGGATTCCACGCACGTGTCCTTCCCCATTAATGCGGGGAATCTTTTGCTCATGCAGGCCTATTATCCCACGTTCTTAATTAATTTTATGCTTCCCGAGGCAATTATTACCTTTCTTCGCATTGTATATAAGTCACCTTGAAGTAATGTTAATAAGTTTTCCCCAAATTTCTCCAAGGCTTCGCTCTTTCTTAGAGAAGTTCACCTCCTCAAATCCTCTTGCCATACTTCCAGAGAACTCCATCTAAATCACCAGTAAGTTCTCACTTTTCCCTTTATTTCCCCCTTTCTTTCTCTCTTTAGAAATGTTGAAAATTCCATCAGGGTTTAAGGTGGAATTCTAGGGTATTTTTTGGCTACTTCCGCTACCGGTAGAGGGGATGATTCTCGTTTCTTGAATTTTGGCATTGTCCTTCCACCACCACCGATCCAGGCTCTTCCCTTGGGGAATATAAAGAAACTCTGGCTCAATGTCCTCCGCCACGTAGGGTTTACCTCCGGAAGTGGGTGTTATTGAAGGATAGGGTTCCAGGAGAGCTTTAGCTTGAGAAAGATGAGGAGGAGAGGTTATACATTAGGGAGGAGATTCTTATCCTTGTTATGGAGAGTCCCCAGTGCATTCCAAAGGAGATCTCCAACCTGCTCGCTACCCTCCCTTCCGCGGTCAATATTCCCGCTGACCTCAAGCTGGAGGTTCTTTATGATGAAGAAACTCCTAGAAGCCCTCGACCGAGAGATGCGCCATCTACGAATGACATTTAAAATTTGTGTTCTATTTTCAGCTTCCCTCATCCTCTCTCGGCTTCTCAAAGATCATTAACTCAACCTAGCTCATCTCCCTTTGAACATCATAACATACATTATGGCGTTTATGACCCAGTGCCACAATATGTAGATCACTCTTTCTTATGAGCTCTTTCTATCAGTTTATTACTTGTACCAAATAAGAAACGTCTTGCACAAGGATACATATATCAAGAGCATTCTCACCCTTAGCAATAGATCTTCAAACTACCCCCACCAAGATCTCCTTCAACGGCAAAAGGAATGGCATAAGCGGCCTATTTACACATTCAAGTGCAAGGTCGGGTGTTATTTGGCCCTTGATGGAATTTGAAACCCAAGTTCAAGATGACTACCATGTACTCAATGCCAGAGAAGTTGACCGTCGATAGGGACAAAATATCGGGGGAGTCCTTGGACGTCTTATCCACCTACGGGAAATAGGGGGTCTGTTTATACTTGGCCCTAGGAGGTATATGAGGAGTGGGTATATGGACAAGCCCCTATTTTGATAAAGTTGCATCCTCCCACTGACCCACCAAATGGCCCTCCTCCGAGAGGAAGAAGAAGAAGAAGAAAAAGAAATAGGGCGAGGGTGGTAGGTTTAGGAAAGAAATAAAGAAGGTCCCTTCGAATGCCGAGGAAGGGGTTTCCAAAAATCAGAAAACCTTGAAAAGTGGTAGCTCTTCAAAGCTCACCACACAAAGATAGGAGACTGAGCCCCCTACGGTCAAAACCTAAGATGCTACTAAGAGGACAGAGGCCTCCTCGAACGGTAACCCCCAGTTGCATGAAGGTGTTTGCAATATTTCAAAATTTGTCTTTACTTTTCATCGTATTTCTGTGTTCATTTTTCTCACCTTTCTTTTTTTTCCAGTGGGTTTCAACAACGGCCTGGTTAAGTTTAAGGAGGAAGAGGAGATGGTTCTTTTGTATCCCTCCGAAGATCATGCCAAGACCCCCTTCCGCCCATATCAATATCATTACGGGGCCAACGAATCCGAGATTGGTGACAAGAGGAATCGCAAGGAATCTGCAACTCCTAGCCCCTTCCCCATAGGAAGAAGACCAATGACCAACCCTTCTCCGATCTCAACGCTGATTCTGGGGGCCAATATGGGGTAGGGCAGTATTGTATCCATGATTTCCTTCAATTCCTCACTTTCAGTGGTCCCCGAGGTGGTTTCTACAATGGGAACCATGAAATCTATCCTTTGAGAGTTCATGGCTAGGGATAGAGAGGCCGATGAGGCTAAGGCCACCTCCAGTCTCACCCAGGAGCTCAAAGTCAAGGTGGGAGAGCTTCAGGAGGCCCTCAAGAAAGCTTTTTTAGGTCACATGGAGGAAGTAAATGAGCTTTGAGAAAAGCTTGAGAAGGCTACTTTTGATCATGAGGAGGAAGTAAAGGAGTTTCGGGAGAAGCTATCAAAGGCGGAGGAGTCTGTCAAGTCTCTGTCCAGCAAAAATACTAGGGTTGAAGGGTTTTGCTCCACCTAATAGTAGGTCTCTATGCTTGAAGCTTACACTAATAGGCTAATGAAAATATAGGGGTTCATACGCTTCTTCGGGTTCTTGTCCGAGACCTTCATGAGGGTTGCTCGAAACATTCTTACCATAACAATCAGCAAAGATCTACTATCATGGACATGCACAATAAAAATTTCCATCCCTCCCAGCTAGACCATCTCTAGTGGAAGTCTACATGTCGAATTTCCCCTCCTCAAGCACCTGAAGGATTCGAACCCCTTTTTCACTGCCGAGGTAATTTGCAGCCTCGATGTGGATAAGGATGAAGAGTGAAACATGTCGGACCCCCGAGTTAGATCCAAGGCCAAGCGCAAGCCTACTCTCTTGAGCACCCTAGGGAATAGCAATGATGTAAGAATTCTTCACTTAGGAATTTTACCTTCGATATTTATCCCTTGTATTTCATATTTTTCTATTAATGAAATTTGTTTCCTCTACTTATGCGTTATTATTTTTTTCTGCCTCGTAGAACCTACCTCTGGTGCCCTACTACCCTCCCCACACTTGAAGGGGCTTCATCTTCGATTTCTTTTTCCAATTGATGAAGAAGTGGTATCATAACATCGAAGATTGGATGTGGGACCATTGTATAGCTGTCAGGTAGTATTGGTGCAGAGCACTTTGCCTCAAAGATGAGTTTCGAGTCGCATATGAAGAGCTCGACCTATGGCGGAGCGGCCACCACAAGATGCAGAAGGGCCTCTTTCAAAAACTTAGCCGTTTAAGGAAAGAGAGGGACACTTTAGCTACCACTAATAATGGGCTAATAGATGACCACAAGCTCCCTCTCGATCGGCATCGCAAGCTTCTCACCACAATCACCACCGACGTGGGGTTCAATTTGATCCACAAGTGTTTGAATGCTACTAAGGCCTTCAAGGCCTATGGAAAAGTATCCTCCTCTCATTCTCATACGGCTATTTAGAACTACCACTGTGAGGCTCAAAAAATTAGACAATGCCAACTTTCTTCGTGGTTGTATTTGAACAGTCACCTCCGAGCTTGAGAGCTGTGATGTGACGACAAATGCACGTGTTTTCCAAAGCATTTAACATCTCTTTTGTTATGTTTTTGTTGCAAGATTTATAGATTTAGGTAGGTTTACATCATAAGGGGTTTAGATGACCGTTTTTGGTTTTTGTATCTAAATCCTTCATTTTGC
>JAULKM010141448.1:0-18244 GCA_032355605.1 Rubia tinctorum | reverse complement strand
TAGCACTTAATCATACAAACATTTCATATTCTCAAACAACCCATTACATAAATGAAGTAAACCACAACATTCATAGCTCAATAAATACTTCACAATAAATGCTCATAAAAGAGAGAAAATAGAGCCTTACTACATAAGTTTGGAAGCTTCAAACAATTGCTCTCAAGTGATAAGTTTAGCTAATACACATCATATTAACATTCATATACAAATCCATACATAAACAAAGACAGAAATGAAGAACTAGGGATAACAATGGAGGATTTTCGGCCAAGAGAAAAGTTGGAATGAAAATAAGATGGAGAATATATTTATAGTACAAGTGGTGAGAAGAAATGCTCAAGTGGGTTAAGGGCGCACGGCCGCGCGGTTTCTAGGCGGCTCGGGCGGAAGACACGGGCGCTGAGACACGGCCTCTCAAGCGCTGGCGCGGGACTAGAGCTGGGCGAGCGGAAGCTCGCGCACGCGGGCAAGGAGTGCAACATGCGGAGGCCGCACGCTGAGACGCGCGGTTGAGCTGGACCGAGCGGGCGAGGAGGCTACGCGGTTGACACGGGTGCTCGGTCTCTGGGGTGGTGCGCGGGACTGGAGCACCCGCGCGCAAGGATGCTGCGCAGGGCGCGCGGACACAGAGCAGATCGCGCGGGCGCGCGGGGATCTGGGCTAGTCGAGCGTTTCAGAGCCGGGGGCTTGTCTCCCTAGTAATTTCGTGCATGCGACCACGCGGTTGAGCGCCCGGGCTGCGCGCCCGGCCTTCTTCAACCGGTCGGTTGGCCGGCCGGTCTTCGGTTGGTCGTCACGGATGAACCGTTGATCCGATTCGGAAGTTCTTGTAGTCGATTTCATAGTTCTCGAGAAGACGAATCCAATGGCCTCACTCTGAGAGGTTGGTTCTTCTTGGATTTTTCCCGGAACTTGGTTCACACTTCCGGATCACAATTCATCCGATTCTTTATCTTCTACCACGTTTTGACTCGTGGCCTTCAATATTCTACCATCCTTGCGAATGGCCTTCAATACAATACTCCAAAGTGCTTACGAGCAATCTACAAATTAATCTTACAAAAAGAAATCTATATGCTCGTAAGGACCAAAAATCCATTAGACTCAACTAGGTTGCAAAATGAAGGATTTAGATACAAAAACCGAAAACAGTCATCTAAACCCCTTATGATGTAAACCTACCTAAATCTAGAAATTTTACCACAAAATGATTACAAAAGAGATGTTAAATGCTCCGGAAAACACGTGCATTTGAGGTCAGATCATTATCACATTACCACTGATTGCCCAACCTAAACTAGGAATAGATTCAACATCCAAAATAAAACTAGAGAAGTAAAAAAAAATACGAACCACCTTCCCCGTAAGGAAAATCTGTAAGAAAATTATAAGACAACATGCAAAGCCATCTCTCCAAACCACTCAAAAACAGCAACCAAAACTTCGTAAACTCTCTAATAACAGTCTCTTTTATAGGCATAACCTAACTAGGGGCAGATAAACCCTCATTATTAAAACACTTGAAAAGTCACGTTCCCACGTTCCCCCAATAACTAACTAACCACTTATCCAACGTTGGGAAACGGAATGTCGTAATACTTTACATTTTCAATAAGAACAATTTGAAAAGACCTTGCCCATTTGGCATGCTTACATACCCACAAGCTCACTACCCCATATACTTAAAAAATCTATTTAGATATCAACCCATATAAACACCGGCCCAAGAAACAACACATAGACCCCACTCATATAACAAAAGCTTTACCTTTATTGTAACACCACCTATTTATTGCCTATTTACACAGAGAAATCACTTCCCATTAAAACCATCTCTGTTTACTGAAATGACACAAGTAGCCACGTCACCTACGAATTCCATCGGTAACAAAGTCTCTATGCCTCGCTGCAGATACAAGAAGATTGCCCATGGCTTCGCATACGTCTGGAAAAACACCATCCTGACTACAAAAGTGGAGAACCATATACCTTATCATCGCGGCCTGACAAACCCTAATCCCCCTATCTCTCTTACACCATTTTCCCCAATCTAAAACCATCACAAGCATTTCAAACTCCCAAATCTGAACATCCCTTGAGCACACACCAAACAGACTACACTTAAGAGCTCTTTGAGAAGACCAATCCCACTCTAACATAGTTCAGAGACTATCTTGCACAATGAACACTAACCTTAAGATTACACCGCTACATAACCCACTTCTAAACTACATCATTGGGGACAACACAAAAACTTCACTGGTACCACCAAATAATTAAGAAAAGTAATAAAAACTACCACCAAAACTACGCGATCACTCTGTATGATTGCCAGCATATCGACCAAATAAAAAAGCAATCTGTTACCCTAGCTTCACATTGAAAATGAGTTTAAGTCTTGTTATACCCCTTCAATTCACCATTCCAATAAAAAAAATGATCTAGGAAGATCCTCTTTGACCCCAGGCTTTGCATGTAGTTTTTCTACCTCCCCCAGCAGGTACGCTTCCGTTGAGTCTCACCCGGCGAGCAAATATCCTATCATACAACTTCAACTACCCACCATAAAACAACGAAGTTTACACACTTACTTCCCCCCACTATACTATCCCACATCAACACTGCACTTCAATTCCAATATTTGCAAACTCAATACCTCGTAGACCTTGTTCTTTTCATCACAAATACACCATTCCTCCGTTACATCTAACTTCAGCTTCCCACGCATCTCCTTGCTTTTCACTAACTCCAACTCTAACTCAACCATCCGCTGGGTAAAACACACCGCCTCATAATAACCAGAAATACGCCACATCAAAGACATTATAGTGTTGCCTATTTGAAACTAAAATACTTCATTTTACTAAGCTAACAAACGATACGCCAGTAAACCAAAAATATTTGATATACCTCAAATGCTGAATCAAACAAGGCAGTGGATTCTCCGCATTATCCACCGCCTACCTAGCCTAAGTAAGAATGCTTACAAATTTCATAGACTTTGCCTCCTCATAAACATGAACAACCGTATTTTGCACTTTCAAGGGACCATCATTCCCCTCTCCCTTTTTTCCATCACTCTACCTAGAAGCCTTAGTGTCAGAAACTACCACGATAGGTTGACGACTTGCATTCACATCTCTTTCATCTGTCATGGACTCACAATCACCATTTCATCTCTTGTGATTCCTGTGATTTAAGTAATGGACCTTATCATAACGATCCTCACCTTCACCTGCCCTAGTAATCGGTGTTGTCAAGGATATCCTTGAAAGCGTCATCCTTGAAAACACATGTAATATCATTAAATAAAAATCAGGAAACACATAATCGAAACATTAAGTCACACTAGTCTAGAAAATAAATAGTAACAACCTCGTCTTCCCTTAGGCATTCCCTTACGAATAAGGAACAAAATCCTTCACAATCCTACTCTCTTTCTTTAACTTCACTAACTACCTATCAAGGGGCACATCAATGTACCATAAAGGCATAGACCTCCATTGGCACACTCGATGAACTGACATTTCTCCTTCCACGCCCCATAATATTGGGAAATTTAAACATTAGGTGAACCCCAAAGAAATGGAGTAAAAAGTGAACCACTCTTCATCATTCCCTTCCCTTCGCAATTGAATAAACCCAGTAAAAACATCCACCTTCAATTCCTTCCCAGTTCGTTCACACATTTTCATAAAACTAGTCATCATGGTGACACCCTGAGGATGAAACTTGGTAAGAGCAATATTGTAAGCCTCCAACACGCCCATAACGAAATATGCGTTGGGTAACGTTAACCTTTACAATACATGGTGCTCATAAACACCAAAATAACCAGTAGGAATGTTCCACACCCTCTCACTGGCACTAGGTTTCCTAATATCACACTCATTTAAAATAATGATGTTTCCTCGAAGCTTTTAAATCACTCATCATCATAACTCTATCTCCACATCAACATTCTAGCTATCCCCCTACCACATCGTTTTCCCCGAAGACCACCTCATTTTTGGTACGAGTCTCACAATGAATCTCTCTGCTAACACCCAATTTAGGAAGGGTGGTGGAAGGCGACCATTCAAAATGAACAACCACTATAATTTAAAATAGAGAGTGGGAAAATATAGGTACCTTATTATAATTAGAGCTCTAAGGAACTATCGTCCATGATATGCTTATGCTCTTGAAAACAGAGGTAACAAATTAAGCCACCCAAACACACTTTAGGATTTTATACACATAAAAAACTAAAAAAAAACTAAATCTACCATTTTGAAAATGCACCTTTTCGAGGCAATTAATCTAAAAGTTATGACTTAGAGTTGTCACTCGTTAAACACACTCTGAAATGAATAATAAACATAATATTTTTCTTATACATCAAATCTCTCCTCAATCTTTGCGACAACACTACCCCACTTCCCAAAGATAAACGAATATGAATCAGTCATTTTAAAGTAACACTTTAAAATAATTTTTTAAATATATTCTCCTCTACCTACGAATTCATTATCAGCTTCGTGCCCACTCTGCCATTTTTTCCACAAACCTAAACAACATATATTTTCTCTCATATAGCCAAAAAAATTCATTCCTTAGTTTTCCCAAAACAACTTCCCCGCACTATGCTAATTATGACTTTACTGCCGGGGGCATATGGTATATATATGACCTACTAAACACTAATACATGAGTCATATTTCTAAAATTTGCTTGCTAAACACACATAGGCTAAACTCGTCATTTCGCCAATAAAGTAACCAATCCCGGAAAGGGTGGAGGAGAACCACTCACCATGACATCCTCTGCTAGGCCACACTCTTGGAAATGTGAACATATCAAGCAAGCCAATCATACGATCACAAGACCCTATAAATAAAGATTAAGAACGCCAATCAAAGTAAGTATCTTTCACTCCCAAAAGATACAAAAAAGATAATGGCATTAACTTGAGCATCAATCTTCCTTCCCAGGGACCAACCTGGGAAATTTTCTGCAGATACTCAGAGGGGCTGGACTAGTCGGGCCACTTATGGGAACTGTAATCACTTAGAATGAGTTTCGTGTATCACTACTTAATAAGTACCAAATATTATTATCTCTTTACACTTGCAGAAGAACCACCTAATGAAGGTCGATGTTCCTGGCTCTACCATCATTCACCAGTATCAAAAAATGTTTTAAGAAAAAGTGTCATTGAACAATTCCACTTCTGGATTGGTTTCGAAAGATGTTAAAATTTTTGGAGCTCTCTAATTTTGAATCGAACCAAATGCTTCTGCAAATACAAACACTAACACCTCTGGCGTCATGTTTCCTCTACTATCTGTTTCCTTACCGTCATCACCAAAACATAAAAATACAAGCACAATCATCACCCTCCCTCGACTCTATATCCACCATCACCACCATTTTTGCCAATGGTTGGAATACAACATCAATCTTTAATGACAACATAAATCCATTCAAACCCATATTCAAAAACCATACTTTTAAGCATGAAGAGCCCAAGATCAGATTATGAAAACTCTTTTATTTTGCACACAACCATTGAAATTACAACTAATTGCATCACCACCACATCATCACCATTGTTACCATTATTCACTAAACATCATCTTTAACGCACCATCACCATCTATACAACACACCTATTGTCCTGAAATATTGTTTACATCAGATTGTCGCTGGAGAACTCGTCCCCAGGGAAAGCTAAAAGGATTGCTTTCAGAAAAAGGTTACAAGTGAAAATAACGTGGAACCGCCTTTCAAAGGCGACTTTGTAGCCATTCTTACACTGGTGTTGGTTAAGGAGTATCTCCTTTTTAAAACCCAATGAGGGGTTTGAGGGGATGCAATCCTTTATATTAATGATCAAATAGGTCTAGACATTTTACATTTTAGAAGATGATTTTCTTACAAAGAGTTTTTGGATTACATCATTTACTCCGAAGTGCTTGACATACCAATATACAAATCAATAACTATTGTGTCAATAATAAAGAAAAGCTACTATGATTGATGATTTGGTGTAGCAACTAAAAACTAAGGTAGAAATCACACTTGTCAAAAAACATAAGGCAAAAAAAGGTGGGCACCTTCTCTCCCCCCATTTACATTATTAAAAAATTGATAAATTTTGGTGATGAAGGAATGTTTTTAGGGTTTCCAGAGAGAAGGCTTTCACTGTCAAAATAGAGAGAGAGAGAGAGAGAGAGAGAGAGAGAAGAAGGCTCTTTCTTCTTCTCTCAACTAGAAACCTATTTAGTTTGTATCCTATCATATTTTTATCTCAAAATAGATTAACCAATGAATGAAAGTAATTTCCATTAATTTTTCTCCTTTTTAAAAACAAAATAAAATGGGATGTTAAATTTAGTGGGATGTGAGTCTTCTAAAAGAGCTCATTCATTACTTTTTTTTGAAAAATTGATGAGTTTATATTTATAGAGCACTTATTTTTTTAAAAACAATTATTTATAGGTGTTCGGAAAAATGCCCAACAACGATTATAATTAGTGGAGTTGACATCCATCTCAACTAACCTTCAACAATAACTAATATATTGTAAGGTTATCTAAATTATTAGTCAACCAGACTGGTCATCTGTACTATATTAAATTAGAGATCAAATAAAAATTGTAATATCGTCATCGGGGTAGAAAATTGTAATATCGTCATCGGGGTATTATCTCTCTACGCCAAACAGGGATCTTCAAGAACTGTAGCACCATTTGATCCAAAGCACAATTTATGTTGTCTAAACTGTGAACACTTTGAAAACACATATCGGCCCATCCAAATAAATAGAATATGAAACACAAAAGAAACCACGAATACAAGATTTGTACAACCAAATCGGTCAAAATACATCGACATGAACAACTAAATCAACTTATCATTATGAACACAATGATTTAAGCTAGGACAGTTATTGTATGAGGTCTACCCAATGCTAGATGCAGAGGCGCATAATAGATCGATATGAGCATCATGAGTTGTCCCGTAATAAAAACCAGTTGTTGCTAATACCTTCTTCTCGGTTCCTTCTTTCATAACCTGAGCGCGGAGAAGGAAGAGATAAGAGGGCCCTATGGAGAATGTGTATCAGGTCGAAGATCAATACTAATGTACAAAGACAATTCCACACTTATTAATATCATGAATATTCAACGAATATCAGCTGAAATAACCATTGTTTCCCATCTCCCTATGAAAAGAAGATGGGAAAAATCATATTTAAGAAAAAAATTAAAAAATTGAGAAAGAAGGGTTGCGGTTGGTCTGAGTTTTTTGTTTCCTAGTATGATTACAAATAGCACTCGTTTAACTATCCTTCAATATGGATGTGAATATCCGATTTAATACTCTCAAGACTTTCTCTCTCAAGCCATCAAAATGCTCCCAACTGTAAAAGTTACCCCAAACCAAAACCATAGTCTGAGGGGCCGCCGCCGACACTAGATTCTGCGGTTTGGCAGCCCCCACCATAGCTATAGTTTTATTTCCCTATCCTAACTGTAGTTTCTAATTTTAGAACTGAAATCGGCCGGTGAAAGGAAGGTTAACCATATCGAAAGTCAGAAAACAACCCTAGCGTTGACCTCGTCACCGAGCGAAGAAGACACAGTCGGCGATGGAGAATGATCCCAACACTTCCCGAAAAATATTGACCGGATGATGGAGCTCGCTCGCTTTCCTGGAAGTGAAGGTGATGGTCGTTCATTGTTGAACGAAGAAGACAGTGGCCTTCACACAAAGTTGATGGAACTCAGCTTGGCGTTTGCTCATCAGCGGGGTGCATGACCAGTGAAGGCGGCGCACGACCACGGGTGTTGGAGCTTAGCCGCAGGAGGTGAAGTACATCGATGGAGGATGTGCACGACTTAGCCCAGTTCCAACGAAAATTAAAATGAAATTTTTGGTAATTCTTTATTTAGTGGTGACCGGCGGAAACGTCACAGATCACGATTGATCATCGTGGGTCAGATCCATTCGAATAGGGCGATGACGGGTTCAAATCTGTAAAGGATGAACTAGGTCACCACTTTAGCTTAAATGAAATTATGCTGGTTTTATATTTCCTAGTTTATTTGGCCTGTTTTGTCTCAGGTCTCTCAGATCTGGTGTGCCTTTACCCCAATTTCAGCTCAGTGGTAGTGTAGTCAGCAACTAAAGCAATTAGGACGTTGCTTTCGACTGACCAGGCACAACTTGGTTTACCCCTAATAATTGATGGTCTTTAAGTCTCTTTACGTCATTTTGGCGTGGAGCAAACTCTAATACACCATGTTGGTGTGGAACTCAAGTGGGAAGCCACCCCACTCACTTTGTATGAGCCATCCATGTGAGAATTCATCCATCTCACCTTGTAATAGATAGACTTTGTTTTCTCACTTAGGTATGGTGTTGATTTATCGGTGTAACAATTGTAATAGAAGATGAACTAGTTTTGTACTAGTTATCAGCTAATATGTAGGATAGATAAAAAAAAATTGATTGTGCATACTAATGATAAGGAGCCGACTCTTTGTTTTAAAAAAAATGGATGTGATAGGAAAACATTTCATAGTTAATTGTGCATTCATTTAGTGTCTAACCCACTATCTCTATAATAGGGTTGTCCAAGGTTCAAAACACATTTTTATCAAGGATAGTAAATTTTAAAGCAATTAATTGATAAAGATCACTATTGTGAGATTGTGTCGGTGATCCATAAATGTCCGTGACTCTGAATTGTATGATGGCGATTTTATGGAGGATGTTTTCAACTAATATAATGAATTTAGAGTAGATGACCACAAGTTTTTCTAAATTTTAAATGATTCAAATGATAGTATCTATTTCTCTAGTACTTTGAGTTCAATATTTGTATGTATTTGCTATGTCCAGCTAGACATGCACAAAATATTTTTCACGGTCTCCAGTACACATGTTTGACTGTTAATATACGCAACTACGTACAATAATGACACATAAAAAGTTAATATTTAGAAACTACATGTTACGATGAATATAACAATATCTTATACGATAGTATCATCATTTATATATCTATTCAAATACGTGGTTAAACTTTGACAACTTTAACTGAAAAAAGATTCAGTGCACATTTGGTTGGGACAGAGGACTAATGTAATTTGATTGATGGGCAAAATGCTTTCATATCCCTATGTTTTTTTATAAGTGCAAATATAACGCTCGGTTTTTCAAAAGTGCAAATATACCACTTGACCGACATTGACTCAAAAACTAGTAACACTGATTCTGTTGAGTGGCCTTGACTGGTCAAATTCCTGCGTTAACCAGATTAGAAATGACTAAAATAACCCTCTTATATTTTACTACAGTTTCAAACAATTTTACCTTTGAAGTGGGCCTCATCATTTGAAAAAAAAACAAGAATTTTAAGTCATATTTCCACTTACTTTATAAAGTGGGGCCGGATCAACACTTTTTTATAGTGTTAATTGTGTTCAGAAACATAATAAATTATAAGTTAGTTCTGTTCCAGGAAAAAAATAAAGAAAAAATATGCAAAGAGTCGGATATGTCTAATACATCCATCATTGGACAAAAAACATTTTTCGTAACTACTATGTCAAAATAATGGTGAAATTACCTACCTAATAATCCTATCCAATGACATCTACTGCCAAAACACTTGGGTTTATTCGCCTTCTTATTCGTTGTCATCATCTCCAAAGCTAAAAAGATAAACATTGAATGCAATTGCCTTGATATCCTCAGGACTACCATCAACCCTCATTTATGTTGGTGTAGTACTCGATTCTTTCCTCGCAAATATCACTATACATAAAATTTGAACATAATATAAATGCCGCACACACAACATACAAACGATAAAATGCAGATAATGAAAATAAACATGATATATCGAGGAATCATAATTGTATTCAATCAATGCATTCCTAACTAGTTTCCATTGAATGGAAGAACTAACAAAGAAACAAATTAGCTCAAAAACACAACAAATTAGCTCAAAAACACAACATGACCTCACAACTAAACCTCCAAAGCAAACATGTAATCGAACTATCACATCCGGAGGTGCTAATGGATATAGTGCATCATATACAATGTCCTCCAACAGAACCTAGATATTCAATAAAAACTGAAAAAACAAAAATACACATACACACATTAAAATTAATGGAATAACATTGCAAAATAGAACACTAAAATTTGATATTATCGAGGCAGACATGAATAATTAGTGTAAGCCGATCATTGAAGGCACTGCTCTGCATTAAGACCATATATGTTCCATTTGAAAAACAAAATTTTCTATTGCATGAACTTTGATTTTCTGAAGCTGAGCAATATGTGCGGAGGAATAAGAATTATATGAACGTTATTACCGAAAATGACTGTGTAAGCAGAGTACCTTAATAGCAAGGGGGCAACGAGTGAACAAGTAATTTTAGTTGCACAGATAGAGTGGAGCCCCTCTGTCGGTGCCATGGTGGCAGAGAGATTTAGTTACGACAACATAAATGTGGCGATTGGGTGATGTTGGTTTGTCTGGGGAACAACCAGGGGTATGGACGACAATGGGGCGGGCGGGTATGGATTATGGTACCTCCATACCCATACCCGCCCCATTACCCATGACGCGTACAACTCTAAAATACACCCTCGCCCCATCGGGTATTATACAAAATCTATACCCACCCCATCACCCAATTGGGTCTCCCTACCCACTTCATACCCATTGTACTTATCCCACTTATATCTCCAAAAATGAATTCACTTTTTTATAGTAACTTTTATGTGGAAACATTATAGGTATGATGTGTACAATATGAATAAATAATATTTTATTTTATATTATATTAGCGGTTATATATAATGGGTTTAGTGGGGCGGGGCGGGGCGGGGCGAGGATAGGGCGAGTGCGAACTAATATCCACGCCCGACCCACTACCCATGACGGGTATGATTTTCATACCCATACCCACTCCCCCCACCAAAACTACCACTATACCCGCCCCATTGGGGCAGATGCGAGGATAACCTCCACCAAAACTCACCCCACTGTCATCCCTAACCAGGAGTATATTAACACTTTCTAATAACTGAGTGTTATATTTGCACTTATCAAAGAATTGGAGAATAAAATTATATTTTTCAAAATTGTATCAGGATTAGATAATGTAGTTAAAGGGGCAAATCTGTCAATATATTTTATTTTGACTTAACAAAAAATTTAAGTGAGACTAACATATATTTATACTTTCGAACAATTAAGGGCATAAAAGAACTGGGGTATAAAAACACATTTTTCTTGATTGATTATACCAGTGAATTGCTCTTGAAAAGAAAGAGTTCTTAAAATAGAGAAAGTATCAGGAAAGGTGGCATGTCCATAAACTCATGGACATGCCAGTGGTTGATTTGCAAAATCGGTTAAGATTGTAATTAATTATAAATTAGGTAAGTAAGTATAAATTATAATTTAATTATAATTATAATTTTCTTTTTTAGCGGTTTCTTACTGAAGCATTGTAACTTGAATTTACCGTTTCTTCTCCCCTTTTTCTCTCTCACTTTACCATTCGATTTCTCTCTCTCATTTTTTATTTGCTTTCCGCCATTGTTGTTCAGCAAATTCGTCGCTGTTTCTTCACCAAATTCATCGCTCTTTTTAGCATTTTCTTCGCCGTTCAACTTCCTTTCAATCTCGCCATTTAACCTCGAGCTTGAAATCAGTTAGTTTTTTGTTTCTTCTGCGTTTTGACGATTCTAGGTTTCAATAATTAATCGTCGTTCATATTTTATTGTTTAATAATCGTTCACCGTTATGATTTAAAACCTTTGTTACTTATTTTCTATAGACTATGGGTAGGGCAAAGGGTAAAGCAGAAGGTCTTCCTCCGAAATCAAGTGCTGATATGACGAAGGGAAAGAATGACGTTTCTCTTAAATTGGAGAAGATGACTCAACCTTCTCCTTCTTCTGGTTCATTTTTTGTTTTTGATTTAAAATATTTTGAGTTTCGCACGTATTATTTCTTGTTGTGTGTATGTGTATTTTTCAGTCTTGTTGTTGTTGACATTTTTAGAGTATGCCTATTTTTAAAATTTGTAAGTCAAATCTGCATGTTTTGAATCTTTTTAATAACATATGTTTGTTTGTTTTAGAAGTTTCACGTGTTAGTATAACATATGTATTAGTTAGTTACTCTGTTTTTTTATTTTTACTTTATGATAGCTACTGGTTGTTATAATGTGTATTAATTTATTTATGTTGTGCATATGTTTTTAAAAACTATAAAGTTTTTCATAACATATGTACAACATAAATTGCTTATTGACTATTAGGTTATAAATTTTTCATATGTTATAATGTAAGAGATATATGATAGCTATCGATTGTTGTAGTGTGTAGTATTTTAGTTATGTTGTGCATATGTTTTGAAAAACTATGAAACTGTTATTTGTACTTTTTTTATTTGATAGCATGTATTTATTTCATTAGAAGTTGCATATGTTAGTATATTTTATGTATTAGTTAGTTATAGTGTGCGTGTATTCTTATGATTTGATAACATGTATTTATTTCATTAGAATTTTCATATGTTAATATGATTTATGCATTAGTTAGTTTTACTGTGTGTGTGTGTGTCTTAGATTATATTGCTCATTGACTGTTATTTAATAATTTATTATTCCTGACTGTGTATATGATTTTTTCAAACTTTTCCTGGAGGAGTTGAAGGCATATTTCAAATAGCTGGACCTGAAAATTGAAGGTGATTGTAATTTTTCTGTACTACATTTATTTACTTATTTATTTTTAGTTGTTATATATCTTAAATGTGTTATGGTGTTATAATTTGTGCCTCTTATGAGGAAATCCAAGAAGAAGGATGACCTTCAGTGCAAATTGAGCTGAAGAAGATTTAACTGTCCTGCTCTTCTGGAGGTTGTTTTATTTTCTTTATATATTGTATTTTATTTATGTGACTATGTTTGATTTTTTTTTGTAATGTGCTTATATAGTTTGATCTTTTGTTTTGTTGTGTAGTTACCTCATTGACACGTAGGTCTGTGAGGATTGGTGGTGCTGTTACCCCAGAGGTTTCTATTGCTGATGCTCCAAATGAGCCGAAGAAGAAAAGGTTGAAAGTTATTGTGAAGAAATTGCAGTCTAGTGAAGGTAGATCAACCCAAGATTTTAAAGACTTCGACTATGATGCTTTGCTGAGTGATGCAGTTCGAATGAGTAGAGAGGCAGCTGGTGTTGATGAGGCTGGGGGTTCAGTGGGTGTTCAAGATGGGGATTCAGTGGCTGGTGAGGTGGTTGGTGAGGCTGGGGGTTCTTTGGTAGCTGGAAAAGTGAGGGAAGCTATTTCTGATGTTTTAGATTCAATAATTGAAATTGTTAGTATTGGTGGTGAAGGGGTTAGGTATGTTGAAGGGTCCGCTGAAGTTGTAAGGTATGAAGTTGTTATGTATGTTGATGGTGTAGGTTCAGGTGGTGTTGAGGATGCTGAGGGTGTTGGGGCGAAGGATTTTTCAGAAGAAATTGATGGTGAAGTTGATTCTTTTTTATGAGTATGTTGGTGATTAGAATATGTTGAATAGGAATGAGAGTGATTCTGTCAGGGAGGAAGCTGTACCTCTTGTGTTTATTGATTTTCAAGGACATAAGAAGAAAATGTTCCCAACTGCTAAGAAAAATAAGCCAATGTCTCAAAGTCCAAAGAAGAAGTCCCCTGTTGTGAAGTCCAAACAAGCAGTGTTTGCATATATTAGTGTATTAGTATCCTGAATTTATTAGTAACTTTTGAAGTTGTGTATGCTTTATATTTTCTTAATGAATTTTGCTTTTTAGGTTTGCAAAGAAATTCTCTAGTTCTTGATGTTCTTCGAAGCTGAAGTACGTCATTGGTTCCCTGAATTTTGAGCAGAATAAAGATGTTGAAGAAATAGGTTTGGGTGGTCTGCTTCATTTTGATATTTCATCTATCACTGTCAGAATCATCCCATGGCTGGTTGGGAGGTTTGATCATGTGGGGTGTGTCCAAGAAGTAGCCGATTGCAAGTATATTATCATCCTTGATGTGTATGACATTTTCTGCATTCCTAGAGTTTCAGGATGTCCCGTGGGGCTTGTGAAGAACAATGAGATGGGTGTCTCTAAAGACGTGGATATTATGGAAAGATGGAGGCTTGAGTTATGGATTGATAACTATGATAATATCACTTACATGAATTGTTTTAATGAGATTATTAAACTAACTGAGGGAGGTGATCAGTTTAAAAGATACTTTGTTATTTATGTGATGTGTACTTTCTTGGCCCCAACTACAAGAAATATGGCAGGCATGAAGATTATTGGTGCTTTAGAAAATGTGGGAATTATTAAGAGTCTTGATTGGTGTGTCTTAGTTCTGGATCGTCTGTGTGAGGGTGTTGGTAGCTTTAAATCTGGGAGTAAAAATGTTTTTTCTATTAGTGGCTGGGTGTTTGTATTGTTGTTGGCATACATTTATAGGTTTCCCTTTAGAGGTCAGCCTAACCCTATTAGATTTCCCTTGTACATGCATTGGTCGAACAAATATTTATTGAAAGTGGTTCATTTTTTGGGAGAAAATGGGGTATGATAAGAGATTTAGAGGGTGGGTATCCCTTGATCAAAGATGGAAGGCTGAAAAAGAAAAGTAGCAGCCAAGAATCTGAGGGAAATCGTAATTAGGATGTTGGTAGCGAGGGGCTTCATACTCCGACTGTTGCATCTGATGACGTTGTTCAGGAGCAAGAAACAGTTTCGTATCGCATTCCAAGTGGTGTGATGACGAATGAGGATATTTACAAAGCTTCCAATAATGTAAGTTTTTTTTCTGACACTTATTTTAAACTAGTGCATATTGTTTTAAAACTAATGTTGGTTTTAGTTAAACTAATGCAGTTTGTAGTTCATAATATTTTTTAACTGTTTCTGATTGTTTGTTGGACTGACCTTTGTGCTTTTACCTTAGCCCGTGCATAGGGTCTGTCTCATTTTCAAACAAGACATGGAGGTTATTACTCGAGCTTTGGTGCAAAATCTTGAGAGAACAAATCCTAGTCCTGTTGTACAACCATCTCAGTAGCCACAACCTCAATCACAACCACAACCAGATGGTGAAAATGACAATCCTGAGTATGTCAAGAGCACACTGGAAGTTATGGAAGACTCAATGACACATGAGTTGGTTGATAGGATTGTTGATGAATACATGAGGAAAACTCATTCCTTGATTCCTCTATTCTCCCTTGGAATTGAAGGATTTGATGATATGCAACTTGGAATTTGATGTCTTTTAATTGTTTTTGGATGATTTGTAATAAGTTTATGTTGAGACTGATTGTTTTATGGCTGATAAAACTTATGCGACTTTGAGACGCTGTTTTAGGGTTTGTTTTATGGCTGAAAGTTGTTTGAAACAAATGCATGTTGAATGCGAAAAATTACTATTTTTATGCTTATTAATACTAAGTTACATTTTAGTAATTTCATTTTTTTAATTTTCACGATTAGCCGAGCATATGAGAAAACAAATGCAATTGATGGGTTAGTAAATTATAGTTGTAAGCCAACTAATTCTACATGTATTTAATGATTTCGTATCACTAAAATTATGTGAAACATAATGGAAATCGCTTAACACATGTTGGTTTTTGGGTAAGCAAAACAAATGCAAGTTCTAAGTTAATAAGTGACAGTTGTAAGGCAACAAATACATTATGTTATTCATTGTAATATAATATTTTAAGTTAATGGAAAACAAATACGATATATAAGGTAAATAAATGCAACATGTATCCTAAATCCTACTTTTAAAGTGTCTTTACATTTGGTGTTTTTGTACCAAATTCAGTAGTTTTCTTCCTTGGTTTTTTTTCTAATCCTGACTTCAGCCTTTTTCCTCTTCCTTTTGTCTTCACTTGGGTTGGATCAAGTACCTTAGGTTCACTTATGGTGGAATTGCATTGGCTACTTATGGCTGATTGTTCAATATCATTGGTGTTTGAAGCCAACAAATCTTTTATTCTTGCTGAACACGTGTCAAACATCTGTTCAAGGGTTCTTCTAAATTATGAGTTTCCTTTTCTTTTCAAAACTAAACCGTAGCATTTTCTGGACATATGATTCCTCCATGAAACTAAACCATTGATGTTTTCGGATTGTTGTTTTCCTTGGCCAAGAACATTGTCCCATATTTCTGTTTTGGCCTTTTTTTGTCCATCTTTTGAAGATGTACTTCTCTGGGATTTCAGTGGTAGAGTTGAAATGTAATAATCTAAGAATGTGAAAGCACAATATACCTGAAATTTGAAAGCATTTTCATTTGCATTGTACTTCAACTAGCCCGTCTTCATTCTTGTACTCGACCGTCTCATATTTAGATTCATCATGTTCTAGGCCGACTTCATATTTTCTTGATGGTTTCTTTGAGGATACTTCCTTGACTTTTGTTTCCATTGCAAGAGAAAATTCCTTTTTTAATCCTTTGTACAATGCAAGTGTGTAAACATTTGTAGCATGTTTAACAAAACCTATACAGTTCCAGTAGTTAGGAAACAAATGCACATTGTAATTTAACAGTTTTAGGTTCTAGTTAAATTAATAAATATCGCTATTAAATGTTTCTGAATGTAAACATACCCGTATTTTTCTTCAAAATTTGGCATTGCTTTTGCACATGTATTTTCCTTGTCTACTTTATCTCTCCCCCACTTTTTGATTGTTTGGTTGAAAGGCTCAAATAAGTGAGTGAGTGTAGTTGTTTTGTTTCACTGAAGCATAGTGCGTGGTTGGTGCTTTCGCTCCTTTGTGATGATAGAATGCCGACAGAGAAAATATCTTTGCTGAATGTTGTGTTTCATTTATCACGATTGCCGTATAGCCGTTGAAGCCATGTGCTATTTTCCAACTTGTAGTTGTTAATCATTGAGCTCCATTTCTCTTCAAATTCACCTGGATCACCACATCCCTTCATACAATATTCTAAAGCATTTTTGAACGATTCATCTTTCTTCAATTTCCTATTGTTGCATTGCATTATGTTTTTTGTGTGCCGTAAGTACAACCTGAGTTTTATGTTTTGGAAGACCTGAAAGTTGTATCCAGAAATGAAAGATGATTAATACATGAATTTACAAAGTAACTAATTTTTCATATAACATAAGTTATACATATTGTAAGCTAACAGGTGCAGAATTTAACATTCCCTATTCAGTTTTAGGTCTGTAAGTAATAAAATTTCTGAAGTTGCATAATTTTCATGAAACCTGTTTTGTAAAGTAACCAATAACGCTTATAAGCTAATTAATAGATACTGTAAAGTAACACTTTCAGTTTCTAACAAACCATATTTAGTGTTCAGATCTATAAGTAACAAATTTTCATAACCTACCTCATTTATTGATTTGCCCATTGAAGGATCTTGATCTGTGAATATTGTGACAGGTCCTTCCCTTCCAATGATATCTTGAAAGTTTTGAGGAACCACACAAAAGCATCAGCCCACTCATTTGCAATAAAAGCACAAGCAAACATTGTTATGTTCCAGTGATTGTTGATTTCAACTATTGACGCACAAATCAAGTTATTCTTGTTTGTTCTTAACGTAGTGTCGAATATAATAACATCCCTGTAGAGTTTGTGATGTGTCCATTTTATACTGTTATTTTGGGGACTTTTTGGATTCACTTTTTTTACCCTTTTGTGCTCTAAATGTGGCATTTTTCCTTGAAATTGTCTAAGATAAGTTAAGAGCGACTTTACGCTTTTATTACTTTTCTATGGGATTTTGTGTGACAAGGCATATGTCGGAAGACTTTGAAGACTTTGAAGACTATCTTTGAAGATTTGAATACCTTGTTTTGAGCTTTGAAGACTAGAAGGTTTAAAGGAAATTGATGTGAAAGGGAGGACTTGAGACAAGGAGAAAAGAGAAATCAAGATGCTGAATATAGGCTCCGTCGCGACTCGCGATAGTCTCGTCGTGAGTCATGACAGACGAGTGACCATAAATCTTTCCTTCTTTTTGTACTATAAATTCCAAACCCTATCCTCTCTCTTCAGAACCCCATTTTCTTCCTTCGATTTTCTGGGTTTGAAACCCTTGTTTCTTCTTCTTGTTTTCTTAGTTTTGTAGATTAGTTATGTGTTTTCATTATCTAGGCTAGTAATCTCCTTGGGAACAATGGATTGAAGCTTCCTTATC
>JAULKM010141438.1:3013-18246 GCA_032355605.1 Rubia tinctorum | reverse complement strand
ATTAACATACTCATCTAGCAAGATTAACATCATTTACCTACAAGAAGTTCTAATTCCATGTTCTTGGATTTTCATGCTAAAGGTGAGAAGAAATTGTACACTATCCTAACACTTCTAGCACTTAATCATACAAACATTTCATATTCTCAAACAACACATAACATAAATGAAGTAAATATCAACATACATGGCACAATAAATGCTTCACAACAAATCCTAATGAAAGAGTAAAATAGAGACTCAATACATTGGTTCGGGAGATTCAATCAATTTCTCCCAAGTGATAAGTTTAGATAACACAAATCTAACTAACATTCATGGAAAAATTCATAGAGAAATAAAGAAAGAAAAGATGAAGAGAAATGAAGAACTGGGGTTTGAGGGAGGTGATTTTCGGCCAAGAGAAAATTTGGGAATGAAGATAAGATAAGTAATATTTATAGTACAAGTTGTGCTTAACAAAGAGTCAAAAGGGGAGCAAGGGTGCGCGGGGGGCGCATGCTCGGTGAGCAGGATGCGCACAGACTGAAATGCCCAGCCGGGGGCACACAAAACCCCCTAGAGCGCAGCCATGTGCACGAAGGGGTTGGCCGCGCATTATGGTGCTGAGAGGTGTTTCCCCCTTGTGTCTTGGGCGCCCGGGCTGAGCGCCCGTCGGTCTCTCTTTTCTTCAACCTCTTTGCGTTGCTACGAGTGAACCGCTGATTCGATTTTAGAGTTTTTGTAGTTGATTTTATAATGATCGAGAAGACAAATCCAATAGTATCACTCTTGGAGGCTGATTCTTCTCATATCATTCTAAGAACTTGGTCCAAAATTTTGGGTCACAATTCGTCCGCTTCTTCGTCCGCTTCTTCGTCTTCATTCTTCGTCCTATCTATATTCTACCACGTTTTTACTCGTGGCCTTCAATCTCCTGTCATCCTTGCGAATGGCATTCACTAAAGCACTCCAAAGTTCTTATGAGAAATCTATAAATTAATCTCGAAAAAATAATCTAGATGCTCGTAAGGATAAAAAAATTCATTAGACTAAAAATAGGGTACAAAATAAAAGATTTGGATATGAAAACTGAAACGGTCATCTAAGCCCCTTATGATGTAAATCTAACTAAATATAGAAATTTTCCAACAAAAAAATAACAAAAGATATGTTAAATGCTTGGGAAAATATATGCATTTGATGTCTCATCACTATCTCTAGAATTTTATTTCCAAAGAGCTTACTGCTGGTTAAGTAGTAAAGTTAATTAAGCCTGAAAGGAGTTTTTCATTTGGGCTATTAGGATTTAAGTCCTTTCTAGCCTCTATTTATAGAAGGTGACATGTCAATAAGGTATGAGCATGTTTGAGACCTTATTGCAATTAAATAAATTGGGTTAATCTCTTGGGCATCGTCTGCTATATTGTATGGGTTGGGTCATACACTTTTGCCTTTTTCTTCGTCCTTAGTCTTATTCCTTCTCTACACAACAAAATCCTATACAACCTCTGCAAAAAATTTAAACCAAACCCTTCCACTCATATCTCTTCCAATTTCTGTGCCACTCCGATGAAATTTCCGACCTCTATTTCTCTGTTCCACCGGCTGATCTTCGATCTACAATTTGATGTGCAAGAAGTTTAAATCCTCAACGAAGAAGACCTAATCAGAATAAAAATCAATGAATTTGGAGAAATTTAAACAACTGAATTTCAGTATGATTTAAATGAAATTTCACGTTCAAGAGATCAATAAGTTCCAAACTATACCCAACAAGGCAACTAGTGCAAACACAAAGCTTATGTTTCATAAATTGACATGTATGATGTTTCTGAAGTAGTGAATCTGTGAATTTAATAGTTATGAACATGTATCAAACATGTGGCAAATATTAGAAAAATAAACTAAATGTTGCTTAAAATTTTCTTATAGCATGTGCATTGATTACCTTACAAGATGTACTATTTGTATTAAAACACGCATTTATTTATAAAGTGTGAATATAAATTATGAAACTTTTTCAGGAAATACGGTATAAGTTAGGTTATGATTCATTTATATTTTGTTAAATTATGCATAAGTTATCCTTCAACTACTATTTGTTAAAGTACACAGATAGAGGAGACTAAAATTTGGTAGTTTGAATTCTCATATAAAATGTGTATTGATTACATTGCAACATGTACTGTTTAAATCAAAACATGTACTTTATTTTAATCCATCAATTCTGTTTATGAATCGCGGTGCTCTGGCAAAGATGCTTCCTCTCTGTGCCTGAAAGAATTCTTCAAAAATTGCTCAATGAAAATGGAAGGACTTATCGGTGTGTCCTCAGAATATCTGTCCCGTACTTCTACCCAAATGCTTGGGCAATGTCCCGATGCAACATGGTATACTCCTTATCATCCAAGTGGAAATGGATGATTCTGCTCCCCTCATTGTCATTTGCTTGCTCCAAGGTCACCAAAAACTCCAAAGTCCACCATATGTAAGTTTTGGAATGCTTTTCTGAGAAACCTTCTAGGCCTATTTGGCTTAGCAAATGCATGACGGGCTCGAATAGACCTAGAGCTCCCAAAGTCTCCTTGCATGCAAACTTCGTCTCCAATATGGTTCTTTTTGGGCATCTTAAATACTTCCATCTCCGGGCTGCAATCCCGAAAATGGTGGTCAGCCCCATGAACTCATTAACAACATAATTAGGGTTAGGAGGAAGGGAAGGGGATGACTCTTATCTCCCAACCTTTTCCGACTTCTTCCCTTTGTCACCCTGGGAAATTGTTCTTTTTTCTGACCTACTTCTTTTTGGAGCCATCCTATCAAAATAGGAAAAAGTTGGTAATGCAAGAATATTCAAAGGCATGTATAAAGTATCATTCAAGAAGAATACTTCTTCCTAAATAGTCAAGGCACTCCAAAACTTGCTATCTCAACATGAAGGCCTTTCAATTAAGAATCATTCTCCCTAAACAACACACTCTTAGAAAATCATAGAATCCCATCAAGAAGATCTTGCAATCAAGAATCATCCCTCCTAAGTCACCACAATCAATGAAGATCATATCATTAAAGCATAAAGTACGCTTGCCCCCCTCCCTCACACTTAGTTCAACACAAGATCATTCATATAACCAAAAACATTCCTCAAAACACTTCAAGATTTTTTTCGAGTCTCAAGCATCATCATCATATCGCCAACATGCTAAATCAAGTAAATATAAAGTTCAAAGGATTACCCAGAATTTGAAGCCAAGAGATGAAGAGCATTCAAGAAGAAGCAAAAATGCCAATTTTTGAGAGAAAAGGCTCCAATTTTTTTAGTTTCACCAAGGGGAAGTGAGAGTGAGTGTTTTTGAGAGATTTAAATGAGGTAAATAATTCCTATGGGTGAGGGATTGTACTTTGAATCATTATTTTCAGCAAAGAAGGAGATTTAGAAGGGAGGTACAGTTGAGATAAGGATGACATTTTGGAGACAATGAGGGGGACAAAAAGTACCATTTAATAATGCATAAGAGCGGTGTTTATGTACTATTTACACCAAAAATCCTAGGGAATAAAATATTTTCTGAATTAATGGACCAAAAATACATGTTTTGGCTTGAAATTCAAATTTTAAAAAATCTGTATTTTTTACCCAAACATTTCAGCTGCACGAGGTCTGTCATGTGGCTAGCCTCGTGTTGTGGGATCCTGACCTGAGGCTACCCTCATGTTGAGGGTGCCTGACACAAGGCATGCCTCGTGCTAAAGGAGCTAGCACGAGGCATCTTGTGAACAGAACCTCATTTTACCCTAGTTCCTTCCCTTTTTCCGAAAAAACTTAGTCACCCAACAAATTCTATTTCTTGTACCCAAAAAGCACGAGATTCGGACTCAAAATTTGTTTATCAAAATCATGCAAAATCTATGTACAAGAAGATATAAAAACAAATTATATTTCTTGTACCCAACAAATTCTATTTCTTGTCCCTAAAAAGCACGAGTTTCATCCCTAGATCCTTTGTCGTAAACAAAATCATGCAAAATTCATGTACAAGAAGATATAAAAACAAAGGAAAAAAGTGCATATCCTCACGACTTATTTTTTTTTATGCATTTTAATGAAAAGAGCCTACCATTGGGTCTCCGGGGTCGCCATCGAAAACTCAAACCACGATGACATCCTTGTGAAGAGGTCTCCACAAAGTGTCATCTTTACCTTTAAGCATTTTGATCGCCAAGAAGAGTGAATTTCCATTCCTACCCAATGTTGAGTCCTTAGCCTTTTCCTTCAGTTTAGGAGGTGGTCGATGGGGTTACTAACATCTGCATGTTGGTGTGCATAGAAATGAAATCCAAGATAGACAAGTCATCACTAACATCATGCAAAACATAAGTATCATCGACATGATCATCACAATTGAAGCGAAAGGTGGGGTTTCTTTCATCACTAACATATTCATAAAAAAATCTCATCAACTAGGTTATCCTCATCACTATCATCAAGAGTTTCATCATTATCTATCATGCAAGAGTTCTCATGTTTATCAAGTTCTTCATATAAGATTATGCATTTACACACAAGAGAAGGATTAGGTGAACTATGCTTGGATTTATAAATATCAAATCCCACCTTATCAATGTCATCCTTTGGATTTAGTGTTCCTAAATGAATGTCTATCTTAGTCCTTGACGTTTTAAGAAAAGGTCTTCTTAATAAAATTGAGGGCACACCACCATCGTGCGCCACATCAAGAACGTAGAAATCTTCCAGAAACACTAAATTGCCTAACTCAACCATTACATCCTTAACTAAACCTTGAGGGGCTAGCTTGGGAGTGATCGGCTAATTGGACAATTACCCGAGTTTCCTTAAGTTCACCTATGTCTAGGTTCTCATAAAGGAAAGAATGGATAACATTGATAGATGCTCCTAGATCAATCATAGCATTTTCACCAATTTACCACATGAGGAGATAGGAATTGAAAATATGCCGAGGTCATCACATTTCTTAGGAAAGTTCCTATGATTAAGAGTAGCCACTCCCCCTATTTTCAATTTTCCTAACTCCCTAAGTGGTTTAATCCTCTTTTTAATGCATACAACTTTAAAGAATTTAGCATAAGAAGGCACATGCTCAATAAAGTAAAAAAGTGGAATGCTAACCTCTACCTTCTCAAAGATCTTATGTCTGTGCTCATCTGTGGTTGTTACCTTCGGTATTCCCCTAAGTTCACTAGGTAAAGGTGGTGGAAAATTTACCTGCACCTCAGTTGTTGGAATCTCCTTGACGGGATCCTCCTCTACAACCAATTTTTGCTCCACCAATATTTTTTTGCTCTTCACGACCAAATCGTCTTCTTGCCAGATTTACTTCTCGGGCTCACACACCTCCTCCCCGCTCCTTAGTTTCAAAGTGCTCACATTTATCGGATTGATCTCCGGTTAGGAAGGAAGCTTTCCTGACTCTTTGGCCTCAAGTTGGCTCACCGAGGTGGCGGTTGTCCGACTTGGATTACAAGATTCTTGATGCTAAAAAATGTTCTAGTCCCGAGATCTTCAATCTCACGCCCTGTGCTCCCCACAAAAACATCTTGCTTCTTAGCCAATTGAGAGATTGCTTCCAAGACCTCTTATTGATCCGACTGGTAGAGTAAGGCATTATTGTTGGAAGGCCCTTCATCCCTTATATAGGGTTGAGGTAGAGCTTTTTCACCTCGATTGTACCCTTGCATTTAATTCTCCTCGTGCCAACGGAATTTGGGCTGATCGTGGAACTTCGTGTTAAAGGTATTCGAGAAGGGGTATTGCCTTTCAATTCCTTGGTTCCCTCAAAACCCTTGTTGTTGTTGCCCCCTACCAAATTGTTTCCTATCTCCGCCATTGAAGTCCAATGTCTTCACCTTCTCAAAGTATTCCACCACTTGTGGATACGCATTGGTGTGATGATAGAGATTGCAAATGCCAGAAACCTTAACTTTTTGAACCCTCCATTTCATGAACTCCTTCATCATAGAAGCAAGAGCTTGGACTTGCTCCTCTATCTTGGGAGAATAAGATGGCTCATCCACGGTCTTCACTCGGGATCTTGTACCAAATTACCACGTTCTATTGGCCATTTCTTCAAAAAGGGCCAAATTGTCCCTCAGGCTCTTATTGGCAATCAAACTGTTGCACACGACATTCACCATTCGTATGTCATTCTTACACAACCCGTTGAAGAATTAGTATAAAAAATCCCCCTCCTTAGATGGATAATATGGACAGCTTTCCAATAGCCTCTTGAATCTTTCCCAATACTGGTAGTGGGATTCATTTGCGAATGGGAGATATTGGAGAGTTGTTTCTTCAACCCCACAAACTTTGAAACTGGGAAGTATTTCTCAAGAAATCTGCTCTTCATGTCTATCCAAGAGGTGATACAACAAGGTGGAAGGTAGTTTAACCAATCCTTGGCTGCATCCCAAAGTGAGAAGGGTAACAACCTCAAATTTTAGTCCTCCTTTGAGACTCCCGATGGTTTCATGTTAGTACAAACTAGATGAAACTCTGACAAGTGCTTGTTCGGATCTTCACCGACCATTCCATGGAAAGTTGGCAAACACTGGATCATACCGCTCTTAAGCTCACAAGTAACATTAGGTGGTAAGGGTGGGAGGAATATACTTAATTCTCCAAGTTAGGATCCATCTAATTTCTAAGTGAAAGATTATTTTCCGCCATCTTTACAGGTTCTTCAACTATAAAAGTAGGTTCTTGTGGAACCCCCACTCTAGTTCTCCTCCTCCTTCTTCTCTGACTACCTGCGTAACGTTAACTCGACAACCCACGTGCACACACCCACATGGTTCTGGACTATCTTTACCCCAAGAACATCTAGGTTTCCTTCTCGAGGAAGTATCAATAATTGTGCCAACATGAAATTAGACTACGGTGTGTGCCAATCTTATTGTGACAATCATATAATTAATAAGAATATGAAAACAAGCCAACATAATGATCACAAACATATATAAATAGGAAGATCAAAGGAATATCACAAAACAAACATTAATACATGAATACAAACACAATCTCCAAGTAAATAAACTTCACCCTAAGAGTTGAACCCAAGTATTTCATTGGATTCAACACTTTTGGGCAAAAGAAAAATAAATCGAAGAAAGGAAAAGAACCTAGAGAGGCAGAAGAGAACTTTCTTTATCTAGCCTACTCTTGAAGTCTAAAAATGAGCATAAACTTAAAACCTAGTAGACATAGATCCATTTATATAATAAATGGGAATTGGGTCTTGAAAAAGGCCCAAAATGGCCTTAAAACCCTAGCAATCGTAATTTACGTTGCCAGTGAAAATGACATGGTCCTTGCAAAGTCATGCTGGCACGGGGCATGTGACACTGCATGGCCCAAGCATCCTCGTGTTAGAGCGGGGTGCACGGCACGCCACGGGTTGTGCAGGGTTATGCTCGTGTGGGCTGCATAAACAAGCACAGGTCGTGGGCTGATATCTGGTCTTGAACTTTTGATTTGTATGCCTCGTGTCATTTGATGCGGCCCATCGACTAGAAGGACATTTTGTTTAGTAAAACGTAGCTGGCCGTGCTATTTTTCACACCCCGTGGGATGGTATTCGCTTTTGGAATTTGGAATGGCATAGATCCCGTAAAACAAAAATATCTGTGCTCATTCTTAGCCATTTGGCAGCGATTCTGGAGCACTGGTGTCACAGCCTGCACAGATGTGCACTTCCCAAGTAGGGGCTATTGCAAAACCAATGTAAATTTTCACGGTCCATGCTAGCCACTTTGCACGGACTGTGCATGGCTGGAGTTGGCTTTTGCAATAACTCATGTTGGCCAACCAACTGGCTGGTTAGCATCGTCCTCCATTCTTGACCTTCTTTAACTTCAAATCCGCCTTTCCCGGGTTCAATTCCATCTATTACCATGATTTGTAGTCCGTAACCTTCAATCTACTACCACCCTAGTGAATAGCTTTCGATATCTTCTAACATTATTGCAAATGGGCTTCAAATATCTTCTACCATCGTCGTGGATGTCCTTTTACATAATGATGTTGAAAAAGTTCTCACGAGCAACCTACTCGTAATATCACAAAGGAGAATCTGGGTGCTCGTGAATAAAAATTTTCCATTAGTTCCAATTAAGTTCACAAAACTTGAGATTTAAACAAGAACACCAATAATGGTCGTCTAAACCATTTGTCGTGTAAATATAACTGAAACTATCAATCAACCAAACAAAACATGATAATAAATATGTCGAATGCATCGGTTAACACATGCTTAAAGGTGCACATCAGCGTTCTATATCATGGAGAAATCACGTATTGCTCTAATGAAGATGTGGAGATTATTTGGTCCATGACTCCAGTGGGGAACATATATCCTAACATGGTGGACATGTTTTTGGAAGAATACGTGTTCACGGGAAAGAAGAGAGCAAATAAATGGCAGAGGATAACCGCACCTTGAGGGAGTTGATGGCTCCTAACTTGGAGAATCAACCCATTTGCATAGTCTTCCCACCTTTTCACCCAATGTCACTTGTGAGCTCAAGAGCGGCATGATCTAGTGTTTGCCCATTTTCCATGGAATGGCCAGGGAAGATCTAAACAAGCACTTGTCAGAGTTCCATCTATTGTACCAACATGAAACTGCCAGGAGTCACGGAGGAAAACTACAATTTGAGGTCGTTTCCCTTCTCACTTCGGGATGCGGCTAAAGATTGGTTTTATTACCTTCCACTGGCTGCATAACCTCCTGGATGGATATGAAGCGTGAATTTCTCAAGAAATACTTTCCAACTTCAAAGTCTGCGAGGTTGAAGAACAAGATCTCCAATATCTCTTATTTCGCTAATGAATCCCTCTACGAGTATTAGGAATGGTTCAAGAGGTTATTGGCAAGTTGTCCATATCATCCATTCAAGGAAGGGGTTTTAGTCTACTATTTCTTCGAGGGGCTATGTGATGATGACATGCATATGGTGAACGCAGCTTGCAATGGTTCAATTTCCAACAAGAGCCAAGGGAGGCCATGGCTAATGGTACAAGGCAGTTTGGTACAAGATCAAGGGTGAAAATCGTGGATAAGCCATCCCATTCTCCCAAGGTAGAGGAGCAAGTCCAAGCTCTTACTTCCATGATGAAATAGTTTATGAAAAGGGGGTGGGTCACCAATGAAGACGAAGATTGTAGGTGCGACTCGATTATTAGCCATAAAAAATTAAGGTAAATACAGGCTTAGTAAAAAGTCTATTTACTACCGCGGTTCAAAATTGAAGTAAAAAAGTTTCTTTTTCCACAGTTTGGATAAAAAATTAGGCAAGTAGTTATGATAACCAAGGTAAATAGTTATGAGCCAACATCTCAACTGAAAATGAAGCGAGGTCAGTATGTAGACATTGGCAGCCAATATGAAAAGGGTGCGACATTGTGGTAGCCGATATCGGTGACAAAGTGTGGGACGTTGGATATTAGGATCATCGAGGTCGCATGTTTAGGTTATCGACATCGATGATTGTGTTTTCTCACATATATTTTTTACCGTGGTAAAAGATATTTGTTAACTCGATTTGTACAGGAATTAACCGAAATAATTGTGCGATATCATTAAGGCCGACATCGGTGGTCTCAAATCCAGTTAAATGATGATGCAGAAATTCTAGGAGGACAACATCATTTAAATAGACCGAGGTCGCACGTAATGGGGCTACGAAAGATATATTTCTGGAATCCACAGGGAGCTTGCAATGTTGCAGGTTTGATTATGTGGTACGGACCATCACACAACATTTTTTTGATTAACTAACATCCCTCCATTTGTGTTCCCAATATCTATTTGTGGTACCATTGGGAACCCCTTACCGAGCATGCTATAATGTCATTCAATTTTTATCAGGTTTACTAAAAGGTAAATTATGTAAGTGCAATATCGACGCTTATGTAAAAATCACGAATACAATTTACTAAATTTAGACTCATCTTTAAATGCTTTTCATATTTCATGTAACTACGCCATGTATAATGCTTAGAGACATGAAGGATAAAAACTAATTCTTCAATACACAAATTATGTTTTCAAAATTCTCACAAAAAGAACTATACCATAGATATTCCATAGCAATCTAGAGATCTAAATCAAGGTGTAAAAAATACCCTTTAAAAGTATCAATGAAGATTATAGAGAATGATGCTTGCAATAAAAATCAACCTAATCCTATTTCCTCATTTGGTAGATGGATTGAGTAAATGCTTCAAATTGTTTACTATCATAAAGAGCGACTAACTCTCACATAAACCCTCTAAAATCTTGAGGGGCATGGTGATTTTTCCTCGGGGAAAGACTACAACATGGAGTAATCTAACAACTGATAAAAAAAATGATGAGCAAAGTTGTGATATTGAGCATTTAAATAATAGGTGAGAATAAGATATACCTTTTGTACAACAAATTGGTTCTCCTCCACATGCGAGACCAAATCATTCATTTATCCCATGAAATAGTAACCTCTTTCCCACGTGGCCGCTTAATTTTTATGCTATTCGTACATACAAAGTGTTCAAAAACACGTCTTTATGTACTTATATGTTTTATTTCAAAATAAAATTTGTAAGTAAATTCTAACCTTCAGGGATTTCCACTGAAATACTTTGCAGTTGCTAATGAGGGGATTTGTCATCACCTTTGAAATTGTAAATGTAATTTTTTTTCGTGGGCGTTTAATGTAATGAATCGAAGCAGAACATTGTGTTCTAACGTAGAACGATGAAGGTGATGTGTTCATTTAATGTAGTAATTTTAGAAATATTGGACTCAATTTTGTACACTTTTGTGCTCTAAATCTTGTGTTTTGCCTTGAATTTCTCTTTGGAGAGTTAAGACCAAATTTTGTGCTCTTATTACTTTTCTAGGGAATTATGTGTGACGAGGCAATAAATTAAGATTTGAAGAGTTGAGGACCATCTTTTAGGGTTTGAAGAATTGAAGAATCGAAGAAAAGAAGAATTGAAGATTGAAGATGACGACTTAGGCATGAAAAATAAAGACTTGAAGATGCGGAATTTGTACAACTTTTAGTAAATCTCGGTCGTGAGCCGTGAGAATTCCTCACGAGTCGCGACAAAGTTCGGATTTTTTTAGTATTTTGCAACTTCTAGTATCCTTCTGTTGCGACTTGCGAGGATTTCCTCATTGGTTGCGACAATTTGCAGGCATTTTCCTTCCCACACCTTTTCTATCGGGAGTAGCAAGGCCTTCCTTGCGGGTCTCGATAGGGGCTCAGGTCGAAAATAAAAATGGGCAGAACCCTTGTTCATGCACATAACTCCCATCTTCCTCCGTTGTCCTCTTTTCAAAGCCACCACACTTCCACCATTCCTCCAATAATTCAGTCGGAAATCACCACCTCCACATCGGAAATCCGTCCAACTCACTTCCTCTGATCATCCCGACACCAAAAAAAAATCCATAACTCCCTTAAAACCAAAAATCCGAAAACCCTAGAATTCAGGAATTTCTTGGAAACTCATTGCTTGCACATTAGGGTTGTGTGGGCTTGTCCCGTTCACTTTCATACACACTTGATTGGTACAATTATTATTTCAATACCATTTAATTTTCAATTTTGGTGTAGTTTATGAATTTATTATATCTTTAACTCATGATTTGAATGATTGTGTTGATGGTGTGAACTTGGATAGTTAGGATTGTTGATATTGCTTGATAATTATGTTGGCTGGCTTGATGCTGCTAATGTTAACTTAGTTTTGGCCAATAAAAAGTTGATTGTTGGAATTGTATACTTATGCTAGACATTGTGTTAGTGGCTATGATATTGTTTGGAAAATGCATAAGTGTTCTTGGCTATGATATGGTTTTGTTGTAGGAGTGAAAATGTGGTATCGCCTAGCTTTGTGAGGTTAGTGCATAAGGTTTGATGGAATTCTATAGGGTTGAATATTGTTGATGTTCTACTTGTGGTGACATATGAATACTTGCATCGTTGTAGTTACATTTTGTGATTGTAGTGTGTCGACTACAAAACTGTGATTGTAATGTTTCAATTGCATAATGTTTCTCACATATTCATTACTATATATTGGATATTTTAACACAATAATTTCATAGTGGTGATTGCATGATGGGAATTGTGATGTTCATTTAAAATACTAGGGTTTCTTGAAACTTTTAATTCTGAACCAAGTATTATGAATTCATGTGTACTTGTGGTTCTGAAGTCTTTCTCTATGAAGATTAGTTCTTGATACCTGATGTCACCTAAGAGACAGTAGACCCAGAGAGGGGTAAGTTCTTCGGCGGCACTTCCACCTCCCCCCAGTATAGGAACCGAGGAAGTACAAATACATGGGTTTGAACTGGATCACCGGTGAGTATGCCGACATATGTGATATCCTGGACGAAGCTTCCAAAAAGATCCAGGAGACTAACTTCTATGATGAAGGGGCTTTGGAGGCCCTCAAGTTGTGGGAGTCAGTCGGGTGCCTCCTTACCCAATGAGATCTTGGGGCTTTATGAGCAGGAGTACACCTACCTACTTGAGGTACACCCTCAACTTCCTTGCCACAGTAAAGGTTTGTACCACTAAGAGAGATGGCCAAAGGATAAAGAAGTCTTGTGAGAAGTATATTCGTTTCTATTTAAATGATGTGTTATATGAGATAAGTATCTCGGAGCTTGAGACAACTTTCGGTTGGGACACCGCGCACATTCGGGAACACTATGATCCGGAGATCCCAGCCCACACTGACCATGATGATATAGTCTTCTGGCTCACTATCACTAAGAGGTTCATGGATGTTTAGGACAAGAACATCTTGACCATCCATCCAGATCTTCGTTTTATGCACTATTTCCTAGAGACCACTCTATTCTATCATGCTGAGCTGACTCATGTACCCAAACAATGATGTCCAGTATCTTTGGTACTTCACTAGTTAGAGCACAAGATATGAATTCTGGGTTAATTTCTAGATGGACAAGGTTCTATATGAGGAAAAGAAGGTTCGGGGAGAGGGGGGAGGGGGCGATATATTTATAGGGGGCATGGTCACCCTCTTGGTGCAACACCTACCAATTTCCACCCACCAGGAATTCCTCTTATGGGCAGGGACGACTCGTACCACATCACCCAAAAGAGGATGCAGGACTACAGTTGGATATAGCCCACCACTATGCAAGGGTTCTATCACCGGCTATATGGTCGGAGCAAGATCCGATTCATGAGACTCCCTCAGCCCCAATAGACAATGCTGGAGTTGGACACACATACGGCTGACTTAGACATTGCGCCTCACATGTCATCTTAGACTGCATTTGAGTTGGAGCTGAGCCGGATGCCCCCGACACCCATCCCGAGCTATGAGGGTGTTATCCCATTCACCAAGCTTGTTGCACCATTCCCCTCCACAGTAGGATGAGTCTATGCACTGCAAGTTTCCTCCATATCTCCGGACTTCTATAATCAGCCGATGCATACAGTTGAGTCCATATTCTGCCTCAATGTTGGGCTTATTTTGGAGCATGATCTGCACCAAAATTCATGCATTAACCATTGCATTTATCACATTGGTTATTATAATGAATGCATTCCGCATGGGTGGTAGTAGATAGTAGAAGGATTTTTGCAAGAATTGTAGTAGACAGAAGGCCATGATTTAAAATGTGGTAGTAGATGGAACCAATCCAAGGAGGAGAAAGGAGTCGAAGATTGACAAATCAAGGACTGACATGACCGCTACATGGGCCATGCCAGCTAAAAAGGGTGGTGCCAAGAAGTTTTGGCATTGGTCGCATAGAATAGCACGGCCCGTGCTTTGCAAGAAGGCCTCTTGCAGCTAAGTGTGGGCACCGGCCGTGCCATAATGAACGGCTCGTGGAAACCCAAGTTCAAGATATGAAGACCAACCGTGTAGAATTGCACACCCGAGCCATCTCTTACCAAGATATCGACTTCTAGCCAGCACTCCGCAATTTTCTACACAACTTGTGCCATTTAGAAGATAAAATCAAGCTTCCACTTGGTGACCCCGCGAGGATATACACGACCCATGTCATTCAATCATTCACAAAGTGTCTCCAGCCGGTGGCCTTCGGAGTTATGCGTACCATGTGTTTAGAAAGGCTGGAGACCAGCACCCAGCCGACAACCCATGTTGTATTACAAGGGTTATGTACTATAGCATGGCCCATGCCAGACGGATTCTAGGGTTTAGGTTGCTCGTTCTGGTGCTCTTTTAAGTAATAATTCCTACTTCTATATATATTAGCATATGTCTACTAAAGTTTAAGTTTGGCTAGACATAGTTTCATTCCCCTAATTTTCCTAAGAGTAGGTAGAGACATAAAGGGATTAACCCTTCTCTCTTAGTTTTGTTTTCTCCTTTTTTTCCCAAGGGAATTAAATTCAATGGATAAATTGGGTTCAATGCTTAGGAAGTAGTGATTTATATTGGGAATTTATATTTGTATTCATGACATGGTAGTTATTTTACGAGATTCTAAGATCTTCCTATCATTTAATGCTTGTTAATATTGTGTTGACTTCTGCCATACATTCTTGTTACATGCATGATTGATATACTATGACAGCATACACCTTAGTCTACTTTCATTGTATGGAGCACTATTGTTATACCTTAGGGTGTTGGCTAGAGTAATGGGAAGAGTGAGAATTCTGCGACCGTGTGAGTGTTTGAATGTGGGCCGTGAGCACCACTTCAATGACTATACGCTAGTTAGACTGACTACTCTCTAGTGAATAACTGGACAATAGTTCGATAGGAGGACACAATAGTAGCAGCAACTAGGGTTGGCATAATTCGACCCTTGTCGTCGTAGCCCTAGAATCACCATAAGGTACCGATCCCTTTCCCCCTATAGGTCTAGGGAGAAGCATTCATAGTGGAGTACTCGGGATGTAATTTTTTATAGGGATTGAGTAGAACTGCACAACGGCAGGGCCGTTGTTGTAATTCCTTAATTACGGAGGCGATGTCGGTAGAAGAAACTGAGAGAACCTTTATGTAACACATAGGAGAAGGTGTTGACTACCGATTACACAATATGTGACATAAGTATTAGGATAGGTTGATACGTCTTGTAATTGATTGAATCTAGGATCGAAATATACTACCTGTATTATAACGCAAATATCCCCAAGTGCTAGTTCTATATAGTTTACTCTCTTGTTTTTGCATGATTTGTTTTTGTTAGCTACTCCGGCGG
>JAULKM010141430.1:0-18247 GCA_032355605.1 Rubia tinctorum | reverse complement strand
CCCCACCACCCCCCCCCCCCAGCCATGAAGACTAGTAAAAATTAAGTGATGACTTCTTTGTAGTCTGTATGCAAAATTTTGATTCATGAACTTTTGAACATGTTCTCTATTTATGTAACAAAGATTTTCTTAGCGAATTGTTACTTGATTCTTGGCTACTGATGCGATGTTGAATGATTTTTAATTTTGAATTTGAATCTTCTTCATATCCGTTGTACTTGTAACCAACCTAATCACTTGGTATTTACTTACTTTGAACTGGGATTTCCTCCTCTTTATTCGTTGTACCGTACGAAATTCTCTCCTCTGCCATTATATCTTCTCATTTATAAGTGCTTCGATTTGGTAATCTAATTATGTTACTATTCAGTTCGTTGTACCCATCTATATTCCCCCAGCTTCTCATATTTTTAAAAAGATAAATTACTTTTCGTCAGACATTTATCAGTACTTTACGTTTCTTGTCTGATTTGACTTGTCTTACCTTTCCAGCTTTATAAATAAAATTCCTTAATCCCTTTTGGATTTTCCATCTTCTTCCTGCCTTCTTTAACGTTCAAGTTCTTCGCCATTCTTCACAAACTCGTAAGTTCTCCTCTTCTTAATCTTCTTCTTCTGTAGGGCGATTCTTATAACTATGAGCTTGTGTGTCATCTCTATTACAGTAGCTTTGTATTTTGACTCTTAGTGTAGGAATTTTCCGATTGTTTTTCTTTTTCTCTATTTTATTTTTTCTCGGTGTGTTTTCTGTAAAAAAATTCAAGCTTTACTGGAATATTCTAGTTTGGTTTCTATAACTATTTTTGAGAGAGTTTTCCTCTAAATTTTAGGAAATATGTCTATCCCTAATGTTGGTGAATCTTCTATAAAGGATGTTCTAGTTGACGATGTCAACTCCGGGGAGGATTCCGACCATCCTAACAGTTCTACCGTCATCAATAGTGTTCATTCTAATTACTACCTGGATAATTTAAAAAATAGATTTCCTTTTTTTGTCCTACTACGAGCTTAAGGATCCTAATGGTTCTGAGAGTGTTCGCACTCCTCCTCCTGGCTTCATACCTTGATATCTAGATTACCTTTGTGTCTCATCATGTCATAGATTTACTCTTGCACTATCGGATCATCTTATCTCAGCTACATCCCAAGGTTGTATCCATCATCGTCATTTTTTATCTTGTCAGGGAAGTGGCTCAAATTACTTTTTCAATTGACCAATTTTATAGCCTTTATCAGCTTCTCAAGGTTAAAAATTCTTCTAACAAATTCACTCTTTATCCAGTTATTCCCAATGTTGAGTTTGTCAGTGGGTTTCTGAATAATTGTTGGGTGTGGAGGAAAAAATATTTCTCTTTAAAACTTGGTAATGGAAGCGAACCAACTTTACTGGTTTTGAACTATAACGTTCCCAAATCTAAGCTTCCTAAGGCAAGGGTTCATCTTAATGCTGAGTCTGAGGTTTTAGTAAAACTCAGCCATACATTGGTTTGGAAGCTTCAATCAATTGCTCCCAAGTGATAAGTTTAGCTAACACAAATCATACTAACATTTATGGAAAAATTCATACATAAACAAAGAGAGAAAATATGAAGAGAAATGAAGAACTAGGGTTTGAGTGAGGTAATTTTAGGTTAAGAGAAAAGTTGGGAATGAAGATAAGATAAGAGATATTTATAGAACAAGTTGTGGTAAAAAACAGTCAAAATGGGAGTAGGGGTGCGCGGTATGAGCGCCCAGCGCACGGGCGCAGGCTGAAACCCCAGGTCGGCCGCGCACGAAGCCCCCTAGCACGCGGTCGCATGCAATCAGGAGCTGGCCGTGCGTAATGGTACTGAGGGGTGTCTCTCTCTTGGGTCTTGGGCACGCGGGCGGCCACCTAAGTGCGCGGGCCACGCGCCCGTCGGTCTCTCTTTTCTTCAACTTCTCTGTGTTGCTATGGGTGAACCGCTGATCCAATTTTGGAGTTTTCATAGTCGATTTTATAGCGCTCGAGAAGACAAATCTAATGGTACCACCTAGAGGATTATTCTTCTCATATAATTCTAAGAACTTGGTTTAAACTTCTTGGTCACAATTCGTCTGCTTCTTTGTCTTCCTTCTTTGTCCCTTCTATCTTCTACCAGGTTCTAACTCACGGCCTTCAATCTTCTACTATCCTTGCGAATGGCCTTCACTAAAACATTCTGAAGTGCTTACTAGCAATCTACAAATTAATCTCACAAAAAGGAATCTAGATGCCCAACATCTTATTCCTAGACTACCCGAACCCCAAGATATAAGAATCTCTCACACTCTCATATCCCAAAGCCTAAGATAATCTAAACACCAAACAAACCATAACAAGAGTGAAATATACATATAATGTCAATCTAACTTACTCTACCCAAAAAGCTACCCAATAGTCAAATCAAGAGAGGCAAAAAATTTTCATTTTCTCTCATTTTCTCTCATTTTGTGTAGGAGCCCTCTCGAGTTTTCATCCTAGCTTCACACTTTTTTTTCTTTTTCAATGATCACCCTCACCTTTTTCCACACCATTTGGCCTCTCATTTTTACATAGGTTGCCTTTCCAGGTTTTAAACTTATCCAGGCCTCCCACTTTTTCCTAAGTTACCCTCTCGGGTTTCAACTTAGCCGAATTCTCCTTTTTAATTATTAAAAAAATGCTCTCAAAAGAGCTATTTGCTACAACTAACTAAACCACTAATAATAAGTATCATCTTATTCCCCTCCCCCATACTTAAAGTTTGCATTTTCCCTAATGCAAATAAATATTCTCGGACACATGTCAAGGAGAGAAAATGAGAGAATACCCACAATGCAAAATGAAAACCAAAATATACCCTTAGTTGCACAATCATAAGATCTAATGAGCAAATTACCACTACCAAAATATACTCAACCCACAACCTCTCATCAAGCAAGTCCAATCACTATCATACATAAAAACTCGAGTAAAGCATTGAAATCACAATCAAGGGAGGGGTACCTCATTTGTTTCGAGTTGTGTTTGCGGTTAAGTAGGTTCGGGTAGTATTTGTAGGTGGTAAGGAAGAGATGGGTGATTTGGAGATAGGGGAATGTTTGAGTGTCGCGGATCGTGCATGTCTACACAGCCCACAATTTGGGGTTTGCTTCGACTTCCTTGGTTGAAAATTCTAGCATCCATGGACCATGCACGTTTACACGGTCAATGAGTTAGACTTGTCTTACCCCGTTTACTCACCTTTCCTCCTTGCTCATTTTCTCCAAAACCAATTGCTTTCTACAAAAAAAACCATGCACACCAAGCATAATATTGCTCCAAAACAATAGGAAATAAACATTTAATATGATCAAAACCAATTTTATTAAACGTCTTCGACGCGACTTATGAACAAAACATATATAAAGTCACATCAACAGAATGTCACGAGTGGCATTCGGGTGATCAAAACCAAGTTTATTTACATCGTCGGCATGACTTACTCCTTTTATGGCTTTCATTCACAAAATGAACCGAGAATATCGATCTCTTTTCCATCATCCGGGACAAAACATTTGGGATCTAAATTATCCCCCAACAAAATTTTCCGCACATAGCTTAGGGCTTCCTCATGCTCCCTCAATATGTCCAATAACTCACTTTTTTCCATGGTAATCTCAATTGAATGAGCATTTGGGGTTTTCTCTCCTTCTCCTAGAGATAAACATTTAAGAACTTCCAGTGGTGGCTTGCACTGTACCACCAAAATCTTCTTACGAGAAGGAGGGAATCCCATTTGCATTGGCTTTCCCGTGGACACACGAAGGGTGTTGGATGTTGCTTTCCCAAGAGAGCATTCATTATTGTTGTTCTCCTTCAAATTATTACAAACAACATTTGCAATCAAAGCATCTTAAAGCAACATATATGGCAACATTCAAGGAACTACTATCATTGGGCACAAATATATCTTTCTCTATATCATCAAAAACATCAATAGCTTAAAAAGAATGGTATCTACTTGGATAATCAATAGAATTATTAGTGTCAAATTCTACTATCTGAACATTAAATTCCATGGTTAATATTCCATTATACACATCGATTATTGTCCTCAAGGTCTTTAAAAATGGTCTACCTAACAAAATAGGTGTGGCATGATTATCACTCTCCATATCAAGGGCATAATAATCAGCGGGGAATGTCAAAGAGTCCACTTTCACCCACACATCTTTCATAATACTTTTTGGGTATATGCTGGAGTGGTCGGCTAGTTGGATAACAACCTCAATTTTGTGCAAAGTGCTTAGATCTAGACTCTCATATAAAAGAATGTGGGATCACATTAATTGAAGCACCTAAATCTAGCATGGCATTGTTAACACATTTTCCTCCTATCACACAAGAGATTGTAAACATTCCTGGATCATCACATTTAGGAGGCAATTCATCATCAAAAATGGCGGAAATATACTCGCTTTTTCCACTCTTATTTTTACTCTTCAATTTTTGTTTCTTATTGATGGTACATAACTCCTTGAGAAGATGAAGAGAAATGAAGAACTAGGGTTTGAGAGAGGTGATATTTGGCCAAGAGAAAGGTTGGGAATGAAGATAAGATAAGGGATAATTATATTACAGGTTGTGGTAAAA
The DNA here is from genome assembly GCA_032355605.1 of Rubia tinctorum. Classification (NCBI taxonomy): domain Eukaryota; kingdom Viridiplantae; phylum Streptophyta; class Magnoliopsida; order Gentianales; family Rubiaceae; genus Rubia; species Rubia tinctorum. Next base: position 13,629 of record JAULKM010141430.1, on the reverse strand, counting down.
AAAGAGTCAAAAAATGGCCGAATGGGCATGCACGAATCCCCAGCATGTGGCCGCGTGCAATCAGGGGCTGCCCGCATGTTATGGTGCCGAGGGGTGTCTCCCCCTTGTGTCTTGGGCGTGCAGGTTGCGCACCCGTCGGTCTTTATTTTCTTCAATTTCTTTACATTGCGATGGGTGAACCACAGATTCAATTTTGGAATTTTGTAGTCGATTTTATAGCGCTCGAGAAGAAAATTCCAATGGTACCACCCTTGAAGGCTAATTATTCTCGGATCATTTTGAGAACTTGGTCCAAACTTCCGAGTCACAATTCTTCCGCTTTTTTGTCTTCCTTCTTCGTCCCTTCTATCTTCTACAACTTTTTTACCCGTGGCCTTCAATCTTCTACCATCCTTGAAAATGGCCTTCACTAAAACACTCAAAAGTGCTTACGAGCAATCTACAAATTAATCATACAAAAAGGACTCTCGATGCTCGTGATGACCAAAAAATCCATTAGACTAAAAATAGGGTACAAAATTAAGAATTTAGATATGAAAATAGAAAATGGCCATCTGAACCCTTATGATGTAAACCTACCTAAATCTACCAATCTTCCAACAAAAAGATAACAAAAGAGATGTTAAAGGCTTCAGAAAATACATACATTTGACGCCCCATCACGGGTTCGCCTACCTTGTTTTGTACTCTGAATTGCAGATATAGATTTAACTAAGCGCCTGATTGAGATTTTCTCGATGACGAAGATGAGGAGGCCGAACCCATGGCTATCCAAACCAATGAAAACACTGTAACTGTTGTCTCACTGGAGAATGTTGTCGAAGCTGACTCCCAGATAATAACTTCTGAAGCTACCATTAAAGAAGGTGGGGAGATTTTTACTCACAACCTTAATGACACTTCTCACTGAAGAAGAAAAATGATCAAAGAGGTGGATCCTCAACCACTATGGAGCCTCCTAAGAAAAGGGGGCATATCAGCCATTCTCACTCTAAGCCCCCACCATGAAGCCATGACTTAATGGTGGAAGGAAGTATTCCTGCTACCCTATCCAAACCGTCAATCTATGAGACAATGGTCGTGGTATTTTTTAAATAATTTATATATGATCTAATTTTGTGTTTCCCTATTATGATATCTAATTGCCATAATTGTTTCCATACTTTCGAAAATAAGGTTAATGAGAGTCTGTAGTTCGTTAGCCAACGAGTTGCCGAATTTGCTAAGGGAGACTGTTCGCTCTTAGAAAAATGGCAGAACACTGAAGAAAAGTGCACCACTTTGAATGTCTCTCTTAGAGCTGCTAAAAAACATAGGCATTCAGCTAAGGAGTGTGCTCTGGCTGCTGAGAAGGAAGCTGATAGGTTGCATTCCGAATTGGAGGACATGCAGACTAATGGTCCTACTTCGTTTGGGTACCCTCAGGTCCTTGTGGATCGGCTGGTGAAGACAAAGTCTTTCTATGTTTTATTTGAAGAAATATCTACTTCCGCTCGCAATGTTGGGTACTACGAGGCTCTAGCTAAACTGCCAAGACTGAACCTTACTGTAAAGGATCAAAATTTTCCTAAACTTTCTAAGTTCGAGAAGGTGTTGGAGCAATAGAAGGATTTTCTTAACAAAGGGTTCATCGGTAGCATTTTTTATGGTAGTCAACCTTATGCATTTTTGTCCCACCTCGCGCGGTCTACCTCATTTTTCTTCTGTGGCTAAATTAAAGAAGTGTGAAGTTGATTATTTGAGGATCTTCCCTTTGGTTCCAACCTTCTGAGCCTCCTGCTAATTCTGATGCTAACGCTAATACTGAGGCTAATGAAAGCATTGAAGTCACCGCTCAAGATGCGAATGAGGAGAACTTCACTGCCCTTGTCAAGACTTCACATGTTTCCTCCTCTAATGTTAGTGGATCTTTTAGTACTATGGATTTTTATTTATAATTCATGACAGTACTTTGATGTGTGTTTGTATTGTTTGTATTATTATGGTTATTAACTTTAGATCGTGCTTACAATTTTGCAAGTTCTCATCGTATTTTTTATATGGAGGTTTTTGATAATTTGGTTGATCATAAGTTTTTGAAACATCTCAACTATTTGGGATTCAGTGTTTATTTTTATGATTGTCCTGGGTATATTTCATCTCCTTCATTTTGTCCTATTGAACTCGGCGAAGCTAGTCAGTCCTTGTCCAAGGAGTATTTTTAGCTTATTTCTGCTGATCGATTTTCTAATTAGAATCCATTCCATTATGCCTTGGATGGAAACTTCCTTCCTCCTCATCATCTCCAACTCTTTCTGCGATATGCCCTTGAAGTAAGTTTTTACCTGAGGGCTATAATATCGAATCTTTGGACAAAGATATAGTTTGTAGCTTAGTCAATCTTAAATCTGTTGGTGTGTATATGCGTTCATTCCATCTTTCTTCCCGTGTTTATGAATAGTAATTTGTTTAGGTATTCGCCAGAAGTATACCTTACTTGGTATTCATGATCTTGAAGTTGGATGGATGAATACTTTAAATAATACTCAAGATTTTGTTCGTGAAATGAAAGAGTTTTATGCTAAATAAAAAAAACTTATTCAGCGTCAATAGTTGAGCATGGTTAGAATGCTTCGTCAGCAGGAGGAAGCTAAGAATTTTGCTTCAAGCAAGGCTAGTGAAGCTCATCAAAAGATCATGATCATTGATAAGAAATGTTCTCACATTGAGGATCTATTGGATCTATTAAATAAAAATCAAAGTGAGTTTGATCATCTTTCTTCTTCTTCAGTTGGGTGGCAAACTAGATTTGACGAACAATTTTCCATAAACACTCAGCTTCATAGTGATAATGAAGAGCTTCATGCTGAGTGTAATCGTCTTGAATCATGTGTGCATCATCTTGAGCAAGCTTGTGTTGATTACAAGGACAATTTTTAGACCCTTCCATCATCATTTCATGGTTCTATTGGTCGTGGGGACCTAACGATGAGTATCAATGAGCAGGGGATTAATTTATCTGAAACTGTTAGGTCTCATATTTTCCAACTAGAAGATGAAGTGAAAATTTTGATGGCTATGAATAAGAGTTACCAGGATGTTGTTGATGTTATGAGCGTGCAGCTTGACCGCGAGCAATTTGGCCCTATAACTGATTTTAAGGCTTAATATGCCAAGCATCTTGATCATATGTAACAAAGTGGTGTAATTCAGCATCTCTCCTACTTATACATGAAATGGTATTATGAAAATATCCTAGATGATAAGCACGAAGCTGAGAAATCTTATTACGAATCTGAGCAATCTCATTGTGAAGCTGGGCAACCTCGTCATCGTGGCAGTTCTTCGTCCTCTGGGTCATTCTGTGCATCAAGGCGCCGAGATTTTTCTTTTTCTTCTTCTATTCGATGTACCGGTTTGTTTTTCAGAATGTTCAAAGTACCTTATACTTACTCATATTTCATAATTTAGTTTTTTCACTATCTACCAATGATCAATCTAAGAGATCTATTACTTTCATGCTTAAGTTTTTTAAACTTCACCATGCTAAGTTGTATAGCTTATAATTAGTTTCCATTGCTGATATTGCTTGCAAGTTTGCAAAATTAGTTTCTATTATTTTCTATAGCTTGCAAAATTAAGGGTCTGTATTGTGCGAACTTGCAAGGTCTATTGCTTGCTTTTGTGAGTTTGTGGGAATATCTTCCTTTTTACAAGATCTATAGCTTGCTTTGTTGAGTTTACAAAGTCCCAAGATCTATAGCTTGGGAACTCGGGAACTTATATTGTACGAACTGCAAGATCCATTGCTTGCTTGCGTCGCTGTTTTTGTAGGCATAATTGCCTTTGTGCAAGATGCATAGCTTGCAAAAGTAAGATTGCGACATTGCAAGATCTAGAGCTTGCAAAGTCAAAAAGTTGTAAGTTATTTCTTCACGATTGGTTAGACTCAATTATTTTTGATGTGCCATAGTTAGAAATTGTAAGTAAAGGACATGAAAAGTATGTTGCCTCCAAACACGTTTTTTGATATTTATCATGTACGACTGCGATCATATTGCCTTCAAAACAAAACTAGAATGTGAATATCGCCAATGATCATTTTATGGATCCTATATAATTTGGATATTTCCTATCCTCCACCTTAGATCTAGACAAAGAATTTTCTTAAGTTGAACGCATGCCAAGTATTGGAGATGTTGTTGCCATCCAATATATCCAACTTATAGCTGTTTGATCAGTGTGTTTTCATGGTCTTGTATGGGCCTTCCCATTTTGGGCTTAGCTTTCCTTTTCCCTCTACCAAGCTTGCTTCATTCTTCTGCAACACAAGATCACCATATTGGAATTGCGTCCCTTTGACTTTCTGGTTGTATGTTCTGATAATCTTCTCATTGTACTTCACATCTGTGATCTTTGCCCTTTGTTTTTTTTGTTCGAGTTCATCTAGGTCCAACCTCATCATTTTGGGATTATTGTCCTCCTGTATTCTTTTACTTGAAGGCTTAAGTTCTCAATTTTTACCGGTATGACTGCCTTATGACCATAGACTAGACTGTATGGCGTTTCCACTATATGACCACAGGGTATTGGGTATTTCATCCACCTAAACACGTTGATTCCTGATATGTTCATTTTATTTAGTAGTTTTAGGATATTTTGGACTCACTTCTGTGGACTTTTGTGCTCTAGATTTTGAGTTTTGCCTATAAATTCTCTAAGGAGAGTTAAGTGAAACTTTTATGCTCTTATAACTCTTCTAGGAAGTTTTGTGTGACAAGGAAAGATATTGAAGATTGGAGCCATCAACAAAAGTTATTGAAGATTGAAAACAAAAAGAATGAAAGATTTGAAGGTAGGAGGGCAAGGTGACAAAGCAAAGAAGAATCGACACAAATAATGGTGAAAATAGGTTGCCCGCTCGAGCGAAACCATTTTAGCCCAAGCTACACCTGCTACACTATTTCTGTTTGTCTTTATTTTCCTTTTTCTCGTGTACTATCCTTAGAACCCCAGTTCTTCATTACCTTTTCATCTTTTGCATCTTTACTTTGTATAATTATGCTTGTGATTTATAGTATGATTTGTGTTAGCTAAACTTATCACTAGGGAGCAATTGATTGAAGCTTTCAAACCCATGTAGTGAGACTTTATTTTACTCTTTCATGATCATTTGTTGTAAAGCATTTATTGTTCCATTAATGTTGATGTTTACTTCATTTATGCTATGAGTTGTTTGAGAATATGAAATGTTTGTATGATTAAGTTCTAGAATTTTTAGGGAAGTGTACAATTTCTTCTCACCTTTGGCATGAAAATCCAAGAACATGGAATTAGAACTTCTTGTGGGTAAATAATGTTAATCTTGCTAGATGAGTATGTTAATGTTGTTTGTTATCATATTTTTCCGAAGGTAGCAATAAAAGATTGAATCTTGAATGTTGTTTGTTCTAGGTTTAGTCTAATGAATGCTTTTTTAGTTAAATGACTAGGCATTTGGTTTAATACTTGTAGTTGTTATCAAATCTATGGTTCTTGGTATATAATGCCATTGATGAAATACCTTTTGGCGTTGTTTGTCTAAAGTGATTCTCAATGAGGTTTTCAAATGGTCGTTGAACGTATTTTCAAATTACTAAATAAAAAGAAATTAAGGTTGATTTTCAAATGGAAGTGATAACATTTCCCATAGGCAATTAATGTAAATGAATGAGTGAATGAGCTTGATATTCTATAAGAGGTTTGGTAGTGGGAATCAATTGCCCCCAAGACTTTGTTAATTGTGATTTTACCATCTTTTTAGTAGCTTGCTGCATGCTGGCATAATTAGTTTACTTTGATAGTTGTGTTGTCTTTCAATTAATAATTTAAAAAACTAACCAACCAAACCCACCCACCCCCTTACATGTTTTCTTCTTATATATCTAAATTTAGTCTAGTATTTACCCTTATATGTGTAAACCCTTAGGAAAATCCCTCTTCTTCGTGGATGACCCCGACTTGCCATAATCTACTTAGTTGTAGTTAGGAAACAATTAGGGCTTATAAATTGTATTTTTGGGAGGTACAACAAAAACCTCCCAAATTTTGGCGCCGCTGCTAGGAAAGAGGAGTTTATTTTTTAGTGTTTGGGCATAATATATGCGAGTATGTGCTAGTTGTGAATATTTGTTTGTTTTCTTTTATTAGTTTATTTTATTTTATCTTAGGTTGGCTTGGAGATGTATTGTTTGAGTTCTTGGTGCATGGTTCATACGCGATCCTCTTCACAATAACCCTTACACTATAACCCCGAGTTAGAATTAAACTTGAAAAGGGCTAGGAGGCTTTCTTTGGAAAGTGTGAACAACACCCCTCCTAGTGACAATTTTACGGAACTTTCTACTTCTATGGATCATCAAGAGAAACATAAAGGTGAGAACCCCGGAGGAGGACCTCAACACCCTCACCTTCAAGCGGGAGATGTCCCATTGAGGCAAATTCCATTGAGTGAATTATGGCTCCCAATCTTGAGCAACAACCGATGTGCATCACTTATCTGGCGGTTGGGCTACCGGGCATTTCGAGCTTAAATTCGGATTGATACACTTGCTACCTACATTTCTTGGTAGGCAAGGAGAGGATCCCAACAAACATCCATCTGAATTTCATATGGGTTGTTGTGGATGATTCCTGAAGGGGTGGATGAGGACCTCTACAAATTGAAAGCCTTCCCATTTTCATTGCGAGATACCGCAAGGGATTGGCTTCACTACCTTCCATCTTGGAGTATCACCTCTTGGATTCAATTGAAGAGGAAATTTCTTGCAATTACTTCCCATCCTCAAAGTCAACCACCTTGAAGAATAACATAAGCAATATCCTCCACTTACATGAAGAATCACTCTACGACTATTGAGAGAGGTTCAAAAAACTCCTCTCAAGTTGTCCCTACCATGGCTACTCGGAGGAAGATTTGGTCATTTATTTCCACAATGGTTTCCTTTATGAAGATCAAAGGATGACTAGAAATGTAAACCAATTGCGTCCAAGACTCGTTATCATATTATATCTTTGTGCTAGTTGTGATTGTATTTACATAGTTATTTCTAATTGTTTGTTAATCTAGTTGTTTAAAGTAGTCGTAGTGTTTTCGAAAATTAAAACCCCCCAACTTGGTTATAACACACGTAGCGTGACTTCTTTGTGTGTTTTTAATTACATTCAACACCCGATAAAACCTCTTTTCCTCGTGGATGACCCCGACTTTCCACTAGCTACTTTCTAGTAGTTGGCCAGAAATAGGGTTTATAAATACTATCTTTGAGAAGCACGAAGACAGCCTCCCACACTCAGACATATAGCGTAACCGTCAAACTGCCAATTATGGAAATGACATCGTAAAAACTTGACGGTTTAAAAAAGCAAAACTGCCAAGTTTTCCCCCCAAAATAACATCAGGGACAACACATGAAATAAACCGGTGGGACAGGGATACATATCGAAGGCATAACCTAGCTCTTAGCTCTGAATTTTCTAAGGCAACAGGGCCTTGGGCTAGGGGAACTTGATAAGGTATGTGCCGAAACAACCCAATACTGGTTATTCAGCCCACAAGACAAACGAATATAACTGGCCCGACTTATGGAAGAAGGCAACGAGCAGAAGGCACAGACAAACGATGATGGGACATCGCCTGTCCCATCAGCCACCAAACAAATATAACAAGGAGAATAAGCATGCAACAAGGTAAGATCTCATGATCAACGTACTATTCACCTAAATATGCTTTACACGTAAAACATGGCTTACCGGAGTATCAGAGCAGGCACGACCCTGTGCCTGCCACCCGACCTTAGTCTGTCTATTTTTAGGCTCAAGTACTCACCAGACCTAAGAAGAACAAGCGAAGGATAGCAAAATCTGACATTAACACATGAAAAATGAGAAAGTGCCAAAATAATCATAACTTTATGATATATGTGTTAATCTAACCCTAGCGTTGTTGACTTCATTTTCCAATGGGAGAATTGACCGGATATTACAGAAATAACTATTTTCCCCTCGTATTAAAAAAGGAAAAAGAAAAAAGAGAAAACCCCAATACACTTGTATCAAGAAAACCCCAATACCTATGCTCACCTCCACATCTACGGTAGGCGATGGGCGGCGATGGACACTACTTTTATGCTTCTACGCCGGCGGTGAGCGTTTCTTCTCTGTGGTCACGTATTCGTGCGGTGGTGCTCCTTGACTTCGCAGTTGTGAGAGACGCTGCGAGCAGAGGTACCGACGGTGACACCACGAGCACCAGCAACAGGACGAGTTCCATCCCGATGGAATCCTTCACCACAATCCGCCTCAGCACCTCCACCTCCGACCCCCATGCAGACCTCAATGCAGAGCACCTTTGCAGAGGTATTGGCGATGTCATCACCAACGGCAGCGACGAGACGAGCTAAAGGCGCCTCCCAGAGATGCGGGGTTAAGGGTCTTGTTAAGCTAGCGCTGGATGTAGGAGTCATAGGACTTGAATTCGGGTCGGGTCTTGTGGCCCTCTTTTGGGTTCTTGGAGATGGCCGCGACGGTGGCGGGAGAGGAGGAATTTTTTGAGAGGAAAAGAAGGAAAGAGATTTAGATAAAGATGGCTTTTGGAAAAAATATTTTTATTCAAATTTCTTTCATAATTCTTGAAATTTGGGAACTAGAATTGGAACTATATTGGGGTTTTCTGTTTTGAGCAAATGTGCCAGCGGTGGACGGTGCTCCGATGATGTGCTGCGGTGGAGAGATGAAGGTGAGCAGAGGTACTAGATGATGTCAGCGACTAGGCGGTGGCGGGATGGTGACAGGCGGTTGCTTGGGTAATGGGGGTTAAAGAAGAAGAAAAAGGTAATGATCGAGAGTATTTTCGAAATGTCAGATTCGATTAACGGCCAATTCCTTCAGTCAACTCTGGAATCAGACCAAAAGGTACAACTGCACAATTCATTATAAAGTTAGGAGTATTTTGACACTTCCTTACTTTGCAAGGTTAGATTGACACATTGAGTGTACAGTTAGGGTTAAAAGTATAAAAATCCCAATTAATCTTATTGAGAAAGTATCAGGAAAGACAGCCAGTCCAGAAAGACAGTCCAATGTACTTTTTACCTTAAATGCTGTAATATTTTATAAAATTTAAATATTATATTTTGAAAGTTAAAATAAGTAATAATGTGTATTTGAATGTGAAAATATAAAAAAATTATAATCTAAAAAATTGTTTTTAAGATTTAAAATTTTATATATAATTTAATAAATTCAGTATATAAGTTAATTATAAAATACGTGGACTGTCTGGTTGTCTGTCAGGAGACTCACTCACTTTTGTTTTATTTGAAATTCTCTACTTCATCAGTCCATGTCTCTGTCCGTCGCACCTACATTTTCCGCGTGCCCATTAAGCCACATAGTATATCATCATCTTCTTAAACCTACACGTAAACCCAGTCTAAAGACTCTACAGTCTACACACAGCAGATCTATTCCCACTCGTACGAATCACGGCATATTTGCACATCTCGAGTCCACCGACCATTTCACGTTTTGCTTGTTTACCCTAACTTATTCTTTTCTTATAAACTTTGTAACCAGATCTGATTAAAAAATGAGTTAAAAACTACGTCTTTTTAGTTTTTTTTTGTCTTGAAAAACGAAACCCAAGTAGAAGGGATCTATGCTGATGGCAATGCAATCCAGCAATGCGGCGCCGGAGAAAGTGCAGCAGCAGCAGTATCAATGGTGGCCTAGCCAGCAGGTTCAAATGGATGAGAGGGACGGATTCATACTATGGTTAAGAGGGGAGTTCGCGGCTGCAAATGCTATAATCAATGCACTGTGTCACCATCTCAAGGAGGTTGGCGAGGCAGGTGAGTATGACGGGGTGATTGGATGCGTGGAGCAGAGGCGGTGCAATTGGAGCCCTGTGTTGCATATGCAGCAGTACTTCTCCGTGAATGATGTCGTCTATGCGTTGCAGCAAGTCGGGGTTAGGAAGCCCAGGAGGGAAGGAAAAGCGGGGGCTCGCTATAACAAGCAGATGAGCAATGAAACAAGAGTAACAAATGGTAAGAGTCTTTCCAACTTGCCCGAGCTAAATGCCTGATAAGTAGCTATGGAATGTTGCCAACCAGTTTCCATTCGAAGCTAGAGTTTCAAGGGACAAAATCCTGATTAAATACCTGCAACCCAAAACCCTCTCTTTTTTAAAATAGCTTTTTGAGATGGCTCTTCAGCAAAAAAACATATTTTGGGGTACTCTGGGCTTGTTTTTTTTGAAACGTGAAATAGTTATTGCTTCCCGTTTAGCTGTGAAGTATCCGAATGTCTAGATTCATAATCTATCTGAGTATGCTTTAGAATGACTGAAAAACCAGCCTCTTTGTTATATGGAGTAGTGTATAATGAAGCCAGTGAAGGAATGAAATGTGCTTAACTTGTTCGGATGATATATTTATCCATGCACATAAGTGCCTATGTTTCACTATATGTGTTTTACTATATGTGTTTTCGAAACAGAATCAGTGGTGAAGCTCGGAGTGGATGGCTTAGACAAAAGCACAGGAGGTAGAAAGGCCGCCTCCTCTGGTGAGAGAATCGTTCTTAGTAGTAAAATCATGTAGAACCTAGTTGCTGATTTTATGTCTAACTTAGGTCTGACCACCACATCAATCTCAGAGAAGTAATTGTGGTCCATTGTTACTACATGTTTTGGTATCTAAAAATTCACTGCTATGTCCCGCGGATGAAAGTTTCCATCTAACAAGCTACGGCATGCATATGTTTTTTTTTCTTCATTTTTCTTGCTTTGCTGGTACAAACAGCTGAATCAATTATTTGGTGCAATGCTAATTGAAGGTTCAAGTAACATGAAGGCTGATGCTCAGTCTGAAAGCATACCTGATAGGAAGCAAGTTCTTACAGCTGTTCCCAAAATATTTGTTTCTAATGAGATATATGATGGGAAAATGGTAATTTGCTGCTTATTATTGTGAATTCAGTTGTTTAGATATGACGAGGCTTAAATTTATGTAGTTTTTATGCAATGACATCTATCATTTGTATGTATAGGTTAATGTAACGGATGGACTAAGACTGTATGAAGAACTTTTTGATCAATCAGTGGTTTCAAAGCTCATTGCAGGGGTAAATGACCTCAGAGCTGCTGGGAGAAGAGGCCAGCTTCAGGGCAAGTTCCTTGCAATAATTGTTAACTTTCCTTTTATATTTTCCAATTATTTTCATTTTAGTATTGATCATACTTCAACTGTTTTGTCTTTTTTTTTCCTCTGGAAGACAAATTTTGCCAGTGTTCTCTGTAGTTACTGATTATATAACAATATCTTGCATGCTCTGCTCCATTTTTCATTGCTAACTTATAAGTCTGATTGTGTCATTCTTGTTATAGATGATGACCAAATGACATTTACTGATTCTTGGTGAAATGATATGGAGGAGTGAAATGACCCAGTGTAGTTGACGAAATGAAAACATTTCTGATTTCTCTAGGATCATCATACTAAATATACTACCTATTACCGCTAGTTTTTATTTCCTGTACTGATTGATGATGAAATTGAAATACCTTAGTACATTACTTGTTTACTTGAAGTTTTTAAATCTCTTGATAATTTTTTTCATTCTTCTGTTCTGTTCACTTTGCTTGTTAGATCATTCATAACAACTTCTTGTTAGAGATTGAGCATCAGTGTGCACTATGCTGCTTTCTTTGTATCATCAAAGTAATATTATTAAATATCATATTCTCTGTTGGTAAAAAATAAATAAATAAATCATATTCTCTACATTTTCTCTTTTAAAAAAAAGAAACAAGAAAAATAAGTTACTGATACGAATACCCTCCGCCCCAAACTATAGTGCAGACTTACCTTAGTCCGTCCCACACTAAAGTGCACACTTGCTTTATTCCCTCTTTGAAAATTTTTTCTACTCCAAGGCCCTACCTTTTATACTCTTCCTACTTTTCATCCACTCATTTATATCAAATTTTCTTACATTTATTTATTTTCATTTACTCCTACGAATCCTCCATCCATTCCACTCCAAGTGTACAACCAAAGTGCGCACATAGTTTGGGACAAAAAGAGTACCTTTATTCGGCTCCTCTGTGAAAAATAAAAGAAGTGACTCTCTTCTGCTCTTCATGGTTTAGCTTGATCATATTTGTCTTCTGTTTACTGATCTCATAGTTATCACTAAAAAATATGATAGCATTTTGTTGCATTTCTCTAGGTTTTAGCTGTCTCTCATAGTGGGATGAAGACTAGTTACTCCTTCCATTCCACATTAAGATTCCTATTTCTCAAATATTCTTTATACCACATATGAAGAGTCCTGATCTTTTACTTCCCATTAAAAAGTAAAGATACAAATGGAATAATGAGCAGGAGAAACTTTTAATTTATTAAGAGTTGAAGGATACAAAGCTTACTTTATGTATTGTGACCTTCATCAATAATAAGTTAATTATTTCAATATTTAGGAACGGAGGGAGTATCTCTTTCTAATATAGTTGACTATTAATGATTAAATACATCTGCATGGACGCAAGAGTTCAGTCAACTGCATATGTTTGTGGTTTCTTGTTTTGTGCATCTATTAAGGTTGTTGATATCAATTGAAGTGAATTTAGTGCATCTGTCTGAAACTCAGTGATTATGCAATTTGCAATAACCAAATGTACAATGCAGCCAAGTAGATTATGCAAGACCTTCCTAAGGGATAATAAGAAAAGATTGAAAGAGAGGAACAGTGACATCCAATTCAAGGGTTTGGGAAATATGAGGAGAATTTCTTATTATGAATCCAAACCAAACAGAATATCTTAAATATGTAGTAATGTGATTTTTGAAACCCTATGTATAGAAGATATCTTGCAATACCTAATACTTCTTGAACACTGACCTAATTATTTCTTTTAACCTTGGACGTCTCATTCTGTATCACAATGCTGAACTTGAAGTAATTTTTCATGAGAAGGGCGTTCAAGTGATTACTGTCGTATCACGTATGTGGAATAATTTTCAGTTTGTCATTGTAAAGATTTTGGAGCAGCTCGTGTCAGTTCCAGCTCCTTCGGATTTTCTGCTATTCGTGAAATAGGAGCCATGTGGTTTATGTTAATCGAAACTCTCTTTTAATTTTTATTAAATAAGGCTTCATTTCACCTATCAATTGAAACAATTTTTTCTTCTCTGCATATCGTATAGATTTAGTCTGTCTTTATGGTGATGACTATGTACTACTTTCAAGTTTGATATTCTGCTCACAGAAGGTTTCATTTCTGATTTCAAATTTGACAATAAGCAGGGCAAACATATGTGGTATCCAGGAGGCCCATGAAAGGGCATGGTAGAGAGATGATTCAGTTCGGTCTGCCTGTTGCAAATGTGCCTCTTGAGAATCAGGTTGCAGGTGGGACCTCTAAAGGCACGTTCATGATCTGATTTCACTAGTGTTAGATTTTATTTACGCTTTAGCTGTTGGATTAGAACTTTTGTTTTGTTCTATAATCAATGTCTGAATTAGAGATGTGAGATTAACTCTGCAGATTTGAAGATTGAACCCATCCCTAGTCTGTTTGAAGATGTGATTGAACGTTTAGTCGCT
>JAULKM010141429.1:0-34896 GCA_032355605.1 Rubia tinctorum | reverse complement strand
ACGAACATAACCCTTGAATGTTTGATCAAGACGTGGAATGTCTTCATTTATGGTGGTAGTCGTACCCTGATCTCCATAAGCTCTATAGGGACACGAGACAAGGTATACAGCTGTTAAGAGGTTGATCTTGGCATTGGTTCATGCAGCTCGAAGGCTGCGTCCTTACTTCCAGGGGCATATCATAGTGTTTCTTACAAATAACCCGATTAGGCATATTCTCTTAAAGCCAGAGGCTTCGGGGAGGATTATACAATGGGATGTTGAACTAGGAGGGCATGATATTCCATTTCAGCCAAGAACAACAATCAAGGGTTAAGCCCTTACAGATTTTATAGTAGAGACCACCGAGCTTATTGAGTTGTGAGAAGAAGCTAAGGATAATAAGGTTTGGAAGTTATATGTGGATGGTTCTTTACATTCAGGGGGAAGTGGAGCAGAAGTATTGCTTACCAGTCCCGAGGGAAAATATTATCCTACGCATTGCTTTTCGCATTCAAAGCTACTAATAATGAGGCTGAATACAAGGCCTCGATTACGGGAATTTGTTTGGCTAAGGAGCGTAAGATTAAAAGCTTGGAAATATTTAGCGACTCGCATACACTGACGAAGGTGCCTCGAGACTAGAAGCATAAAGTGGATGCCTTGAGTAAGCTGGCTTCATCAAATCATGGCGCTCGACCCCAAAGGCAGTTGCTAATGGAGACGTTGAATAAACATAGTTTTGAAGAACATGAGCTAATGGTCGTTGATGAAGGAGAATCTTAGGCGACATCTATTTCCAGGTACCTCCAAGATGGATTCTGGTAGTGGAAGCAAGAAAGATAAGACTGGAAGCTCTGAGATATGTGATACAAGATGGAATTCTATATTGACGATGTCACTTCAGCCACATCTTAGACGTATTACTCCCTACCAGGTCAATTACCTTTTTAGGGAGATTCATGAAGGAGTATGTTGAAGCCACCAGGGAGCTCGGCCAGTGGTGAGAAGACTTATTCGAGCTGGGTATTATTGGCCTATGATGTTCGATGATGTCAACAGCTACATCCAAGCTTGTTATCAATGTGAGAAACATGCATCAATCACCCATATCCATCAAGAGGAAATGATGAATATTCATAGTTTGGCCGTTTGATAAGCGGAGAATCGATCTCGTGGGAACTTTTCCAGAGACTCCAGGTCGGTTTAGATATCTTATTTCTATTGACTACTTTACAAAGTGGTTCGAAGCAGAGTCGTTGACAAACATGAAGGAGAAGTATGTAATTGCATTCTGTTGAAATAACATAATCTGTCGCTTTGGTATTCAGAGGACTATGATAACTAAAAATGAGACGTTGTTCTCCCACGATCCTTTTAAGGGATAGTGTAAGGAGTATAAGATCCAGCAGAAGGTGATGGCAGTTTACCATCCCTAACAAATGGCTAAGTTGAGGTTAATAAAGGTACCATCATTAACGAAATATGAGCTATCCTTGAGGGGGTTGAAGGAAATTAGATACTTGAGCTACCTAGTGTCTTGTGGGCATATCAGACAGTTGAATCTTTTGCAATGAGAGAAACACCTTATGGATTGGTACATGGTTCTAAGGCTATGATCTCGACAGAAATTGGGATACCAAGCCCAAGGTTGATATCCATTACAAAAGGAGAAATGAATGAAGAAAACCATCATATAGACCTCGAAAAAGAGGAAGAAAAATGGAAGTTGGCATCCTTACATGAAGCAAAGGTGAAATAAAAAGTTAAGAGGTATTATGAGCAAAGGTTTCAAAAGGTTTAGTTTGCTCCAGGGGGGATTAGTTAGGAGGAAAAAATGAAAAGAGTAGGTAGGAGCCCAAGGGAAAGTTAGCTGCAAATTGGTAAGGTCCTTATAGGGTTGTGGAAGCATACCCGGGAAGCAGTTTTACTCTCGAAAGTATGGAATGTAGTCAGGTTCCATGGCGAAAGAATATTGTGAACCTTCACAAGTATCATCAGCTCTAGGTGAGTTGGCCAAGGGCTCAAGAGTTTGAAAAATAGCTTGCCAAAAAATAGCTATGGCATATGGCCCCATTGAAGACATTCTCTTGTTTGTTTAAGTATCGTATGCCCTAAGCTGCAAATCTTGTCGTGGTTATCTTAGATTCGTATGCCGTGCACTGCGACTGATGGAATGAAATACGTACGCCCCACACAATATTTCTTGTAATTGATAGCTCTGATTCGTATGCCATGCACTGCGACTGATGGAATAAAATTTGTAAGTCCCACATTGTATTTCTTGTAATTGATTGTACGCCAAGCCCTGCGACATATTAAATGAAGCTTGTATGCCAAGCACTGAGATTGAATGAATGAATAAATTTTGTATGCTCCGCACTGTATTTCTTGTAATCAATATCTTAGATTCGTACGCCATGCGCTACGAATTATTGAAGGAAGTTCGTACGACGAGCATTGTGATTAATTGAATGAATTTTGTACATCGTGTGTTGTATTCGAGCTGTTATTGATCTTAAATGGTACACAAGATGCTACCAATTATTTTAATGTAACAAGCAAGACACTGCTAGAACTTTTGCATAGTTTAAGAAGCGTGGAAACAATTCTATTATCTAGATAGTTGAGCTTCGTTTATGTCTAACACAATAAAGTTGAAATGAAACATTGCGATATTCTTTAAGACTCGAGGAGGAAAAGGAATAAGAAGAAAGATAAGTATATTAAAAATAGCATACGTTACAATGTTCTCAATATTTAGAAGCACAAAGGCTTTAGGGTATTAAATCTCCTTTGATCTTCTTTTTGGCCAGGCCAAGTACGCCTGAGATATTCTTACTCGTGCTGGGATGTCTAGCGAGGCTCTAGTTTCCACTCCCTTTGTGCCCGGTTCTCAACTCCATAACAGCACCAGTCCTCCATTCCAGAATCTAATACTCTGTCATTCTCTGATCGGGGCTCTCCAATATTTAACTATTACTCATCCAGATTTGGCTTTCGCAGTCAACACAGTTAGTCAGTAGCTTCATTCTTGAGATTATCATCTTGCTACGGTTACTCGGATTCTCTGATATGTTCGAGGCACTTTGCACTTTGGTCTCTCTTTTTGTTATGCCAGCTCTCCCAAGGTGTTAGGCTATTTTGATACTGATTGGACCCATTGTCATGAGACCCGACGTTCCATTTATAGTTATGCTGTCTTTCTATGCGGAAACCTTGTTTCTTGGAGTGGCAAAAAGTAGCACACCATTTCTCGTTCCAGCATTGAGTCTGAGTATCGTGCTCTTGCCAATACGACTTCCGAGGTTGTCTAGCTGACTCATCTTCTACGAGATCTTCGTGTTCAGCTTTCTGGTTCTCCACTTCTGTTATGCGATAACAGCAGTGTAATTTTTTTGGCTTAGAATCCAGTTGCTCATAAGCGGGCGAAGCACATTGACATCGACTATTATTTTGTTCGGGAGTTAGGTGCGGCTGACAAGCTGGACGTTGCTTATGTTCCCTTTACGCTCTCTGATGTAATATTCTATTTATTCTCATCAATAAATAACAAATCAGTTACGGAAAATTATTCTTTCACGTACAATTATATTGTTGCTTATATATATATATATATATATATATTTAAATATGCGTTCAAGTTTTAATAAATAATAGTGTCAAAAATTAATTGGACAATTTAAATTGGCATGGAGGAAGTACGTTCTAATTTATATTATTTTAATTAAATTTATATATTGTTTAAAAAATATTTATAGAACTGTTGGAAAATGCCTAGCAACAATTATAATAATTGAAACTGACATCCAATCAAACTAGTCTATTAAATTGATAATTAAATCACATGTCAATAAAAGTGATCATCTTTACTATTACAAACTAGAAATTCAATAAGACTTATAATATCTCTCTCGTGGATATCAACTTGTTTCCCGTGAAAGTTATGACCACTTAGCGATAACATCTCATGCATCAATATCAATCTGCCACTTAGGTGTATACTACATCTACAACACCACTTGCAAAATATGAGCCCATGATCAAATTCAAATTTAGATCACTCAAACTGAGATCCAAACCATGAGCAACCAACTCATAACAAAAACATCACGAGGTGATGAACTCCACATCCATGCAAGACGGGAGAGCTGTCATACTTATTAAGCATAGAATCTTCACACTTATTGATCAAGAAAAACACTCCATGTATGAAGAAATGGGACTTTAAAACAAAATTAATTTAAAATTAATCAGTTGAAGCAAATTTCCTTCATTTCTCGTAATGTAAAGGAGATGAGGGAAAAATTATTGATAAAAGTTAGGGCTGCATTTCAATTATATTCCGTTAAAAATTTGAACTGATACTATTTAGCTTATTTTAATGTATTGTTTAAAAATTTAATTAATATTTAATTTTAGTTCAGTTATATTTAGTAAGAAATCAACTTGGAAAACAAGCCCTTAGCTTTTTGAGAGTTAAAATTTGATCATAAACAAAGTATTGTACGAGACCCTCTCATATCGGGATCGGAGTTCAAATTGCAATTTATAGATTTTTTTGTTGGAGTTGGGGTCAAATTAATTTTTTTTGGGGTATTAATTAAAAGATTTACAAAAGTTCAGGAGTTGAAATGCAAAATTTGGAAACTGGAAAACTTCCCCGTCTTCCTTGTCATCGTCGCACCTATTTTCCCATCATCATCGTCGGATCTCCATTGTAGCCCCTTCGCAATCCAATTTTCCATCGCCGCATCTCCATTGCGCATGTAGCGGTCGGGTTTTATCGCCGATTAAAAAAAGCTCCGGTTGTGTCGACTGAAGTCGCCGGAAATAAACTCTATCTTGCCGTCGATGGACGCCATTGGAAAGGGAGAAGAAAGACCGGCGAACTGTATGATTGGAGTAGGATGACGAAGACAACGATGATGGCTTCGGGCAGTTTCCAGTCGAAGGTCCAGTTCCGATAGGGTCGAGAATTGGGTTGAAAAATTGGGTCAAAAACGGGTTGGATCAACATTTGGACCCTTTATGTCTGATTTATTTACTTTAAGTGTATTTGGACCTTTCGTGTTAATTTTTTATATAAACATAATGATATTCTAATATTTTGCATTCATGTTTTACACTTTTAGTATGATTTTTTAAATATTTATACTTATAAAATTTAAGCTTGCAAAATTTATAAAATAAAATATGATGACATTCTATTATTTCGATTTGACCTTTCATGTTTTAAATTTATTATTTGATTCATATTATTGTACTTCTAAGTTTTAAGAATTATAAACTTTATGATTTTTTTTATTTAACCATGATGATGTTTAGATTCTTTACTTCATAGTTTCACAAATTTAGTAAAATAGATTTTCACCGTAATCATTATCACGTTGATCAAGAAACATGTTTGACCGTTAATATTTTTGCGTACGTATAATAATGACAAATAAAAAGTTTATATTTAGAAATTAAATGTTACGACAAATTGAACAACATCATGTACGATAATATTATTGTTCATAAATCTATTCAAATATACTGTCAAATTTTGATAAAGAATAGTGTCATTAAAATTAGATGTGCAAATAAAGCGGGAACAGAGGGGAGTATGACTTTACATTTCATACTACAATATTTGAACTCTTTACTATTTATAAAAATACAAAAATATTTTACTGTTTTTGTTTGGTATTTGATGTTATATAATTTTCTTTTTCTTTTAATATATTTTATTTTCATGTTCAATTATTATTTAGTTTTATGTACTTTTATATAATTATTATGACATTTAAAAAATAAAATCATGTTTTATAATTTTGGTCTGATGTTTTAGGTTTTATATTCATGAAAATTTAACTTGTGGCTATTTTAAAAGAATGATGATATTTTGTTTTTTTATGTTGGATGTTTTAGAAATTTGATTTTATAAAATAATGATAACAGTGCATTTTTTTACCTTTCTTTTTCTAGTGTGATTTTTTAATGTTAATTTGAACTTGAGATGATTCATAAAAAATTAATGATACTTAATTATGGTAAATTTTTGGGAAAGACTATCTCTCCATAAACTTATGGAAAGACGGGGCTTAATTAAAATAAAAAGGTAAAATGTCTTAGTTGCAATATAAAATTTTTATTATGCAACGTGTAGTAGTTATATAAAGTTTATAACTCAATTCATGCAACCCGAAAAATTTATTTTCATTTCTTCTAATTTGCACTTTAAACATTGATATTATCATGACTTTGGAAACAGCGTCTTTCAAAATACAGACTCCTTAATTATTCTCTTTTCGTTTGAAGATATATATGTTTTGTTATCTTTTTAATATATTTTATTTTCATTTAATATATGATTTTTAAAATTTGTGATTTTTTGAAGAATATCTACGACGTTTAACCGTTTTCTCTTGATGTTTGTCTTTCGAGATTAGTTTTGTTTAACAAATTTGATGTGTTTTTAAAATTTATTTATTCGATGTTTTTAGTGTTTTCATTTGGGGAAAATACCCTGTTAAACCAATTAAATATTAGACCATTCATATAAACTTCATTTCAATAAATTTTAGGGCCAAATAACCTTGTTGGAATAGATAAAAACAAACATCAAATCATCTCATTAGTTACGTCAATTATAAAATATCTCATCTTACGGTTAGTCGATTTAAAACAAAACTCCGTGTTTCATTTGATGCTTCATAGTTCAATTTGAATAATATTTTATTTTATTTATTATTTTATTTATTTATTCAATTTTGATGTGTACTTTTAGTATTTTACATCAATCTTTTAGTATTTTAATTTGATACACATTTTAATTTGATGCTTTAACCTTTTAAATTTGATGTGTACATTTAGTTTAGTGTTGTAACTCGTTGTTTTCAGATTTTAATTGGAAATAAATTTTTGTTCGATGTTTAACCATTTTCATTTGATCTTTACATTTTAGTGTTTTAGTTGGATGTTAACTATTTTTATTCGATTTATATTTTGTTTACTATTTAACTATTCTAATACAATATATATTTTTAGTTTTTTTTCTATGTTTTACTATTTAATTCAATGTGTTTTTATAGAACATTTATACAGTGTTTAACTATTTTAATTAGTTTATTTTAAATATTATATTTGATGTTTTAGATCTAATAGGTTTAACTTCAATGTGAGTTTTAGGCAAATCTAATGATAAATCAGCCCAACAAAACCTATATATTAGGCTAAAATCCGAAATTGACTCGTATCCACTCCATCAATTTCCCCCAAATCAGTTTAAACTAACTTTATTTCAATATGAAGCTTACTCGGAATTTGCCAATTGTCGACGTGCTTCTTCCATTTTTTTCGAAGATTCAATTTCAATGGAAACAGAACGACAATTCGAGTTGATTCAACGCAAAACTGAGCTACAACCAACAACGAACATAACAGTGGTGGAGAGTAACGAAGTCAACGGTGAAATTGATCGAATTTGATAACACAGAATCAAAGTTGGATCAGACAACAACAATATTGAGTGTGAATTGGACGAAGGAACGACGTCGAAGACGGAGAAGGAATGGTGGAGAAGGAGAGGTGTTGAAGGAGCAACAGTACTACGTATAAGGCGGCTGGAAGTTCGCTGGAGAATGAGGTTATTTCTGGTCTCGAATTCAATAAATTTTGACGGATTCGACAAAGAGGATGGTTGCACGGCGATGGAACGATGGAGAAGAAGGTTGTGCGGCGGAATAACGATGAGGTTGAGTGTTGCGGAACGACGCGGAAGTGGAGCGCAGCGGAGAATGATCCTTTGGAGAAGAAGCCTTTTGGCAGAGAAAAAAAAGCATTTTTCATAAATTTGCAGGTTAGTTCCTGAAGTTTTTCAATTTTAAAAATTTACCTCAAATATAAAATATTTATACTTTAACCCCAAATTTCAAACCTCATACTTTATCTTTTCTGTATTTGTAATTTAGTTTTTCATATCACCGTGAGACGGTGTCACAAGAGATAAAATCTTTATCAAATATCATTGATAGAGTTGGATTTGTGTCGTGATCGTGCCATACTTTCGTGCTTATATAATTTGATGATCATTATCATGCTCGCGCCTATCGTCTTGTTTCCTGTTGTGCTATTAATATACAAGTCTGTCTACAGCCTGCCCACGTACTTCATGTTTTTCATGTCGTGCAGTGCTCGTTCCACAGGTTCAATCATGCCGTGCTTGTCTATTTGAGTTGACTCGACGAACTAAAATTAGTCCTTTATCTAATTATATTGTGAATACAAATATAGGTTTAAGTACATATACAATAAATATAAATAAAATTACTGATACAATATATTTTAAAAATATAATATTTTATTGTAAAATCGTACGTTGAAATTGTCATAAAAAATATAACTTGAAAATTCTAAGTTAGAAGTTGAACAATGGAATTTTTTATGTTATTTTATTCATTCATTAATATATCAGAATTATTTACTTCCTTTGTCTCATCCAAACCTGCACATTTTCCTTTTTTCGTCTGTCTCATGCAAATTTGCACACTTTTCATTTAAATTTTTTAACATATCAAAAGACACATTTACCCTTAAAAATTAACATTATACGCAAAAACTCTTAACACCCAAACCCCTCATTTTATCCCCAAATCCATTATCACATTTTCCACTCTTACACAGGAGCATAAAATTATGGTTTTGGTATAAGGGATTATTTACCATTTTAATTTGAATCATTTGTAAATTGTAGCACAATTCTCATGTTTGTGGCTTTGGTAAACCAGAAAAAAATTTATGTGGGGAATTGAATATGTGGGAATGATGGGCCAGTAAGATTTTGATAAGTGACAAGTGAATGAATAAAAAAATTGAAAAATGCATATAATTTAATACTGACCCCACTCACTTGACACATGTCATAATTTTACTGGTCACTCACCCCCATATACTCAATTTCCCCACATAAAAAATTTTCAGCCAGTAAACAGGAGTCCATATGTGGTTCAATCAAAATTAAAATTTTGAAAATCTTTTTTTTTATATCATGAAAAGAACACAGTTCTCATGTTTGTGGCCCCGGTAAACAGAAGCCCATATGTGGTTCAATTGAAAATCTTTTATCATAAACACAAAACTTTTCTAACATTCCATTTTAAATTACAATTTAATAATTTATTTAATTAAAATTTCTTAACTCTTACCATAAAATTGAATTAATATATAAGTGTAAATACCAATGAATGATACATTGTTAGATTCGTTAAAACATATATTTTTAAAATATCAACTTCTTACAATTTTTAATTATCCTTTATAAAAATATTAAGGATCAAATATTTTTTAATTCAACTGATGAAAGTCAAAATGTGCAAATTAAAATAGTACTAGTAATTATATCATATAATACTACTTAATTTCCCGAATAAATTTTAATCTGACTATTTATGTGGTCAAAATTTCTCATTTTATTATAAAATGACATTAATAAAAGTAAAAAATAAATGTATGATATCTTTGTATTTTTTTTCTCTTTGACACAATTTAATTTTTTGGTTATTTCTTTTATATTTGCATACTTTATATTTTTTAGCAAGATTCCTTAAATTTAATCCTTACATTCTACATTTTACTTTCTCATTCAGTTTCATCTAATTATTTCATTCACCTAAATTTAAATACATAAGATACCAAATACAGAGAAATGGAGAACCAGAAGGAGTATGCATTTCTAATACTTCCTTGTAAACTCCACATTTATCTAATTGGCAATTTGTGGAAGTTATGCAAATATGGAATTGTTGTGTTGAAACATCAAAGAATGAATGTTTGGAGTTTTATGGAATGACATGAAGAAATCAGTCTGATGAGATATTTCGTCCATAATGTTTTATTGGAGAATATATCAATTCCTATATTTATGAAATTATATTAGATTCATGGAATTGGAATTGATTTGGAATATTTGGCTATGGTAGGCATGTGGATGAGATATCTTTTTCCGATCTCCAAGAGATTTGATTAAAACCAGAATTTGAAATGGAGAAGGAATTATATACGCATAAGAGTTCATGTGTGCGAAGACTTTCTATGTTGAAGCCAAACGGGATTTAATCTTATTGCGTGAATATTGAGTTATGAAATATTGGAGATTTCGCAATATATTATTTTGGCCTTGTATTTGAAGCATATTGGATTTATGGAAAATCTTTATAATTATGGAATTGGATTTATGGAAAATCTTTATAATTATGGAATTGGATTTGTGGAATATTATGGGATATGTTGAGATAACGAAAATCCCTTTATTTATGAGATTTGGATATGATTCAGAAGCGAATAAAGAATAGGAATATTATGGAGATAATCATGGAGAGTTCCGATATGCTCATGAGATTCTTTATAGTGGACATCACCGCTGCATTACTCAACGAGTTTCATTGAGAAAATTTGCACTCAAATTCCACATCTTTTCGAGAGTTTTTGCATGAGCCAGTGTATATATGTTCCAACATATGTGACATGTTGATCAAAGTTCAGAATCGTATAACTTAATTTCTCGGGAAAAGGAGATCCAGTGTCGACGAGTTTCGAGGTCAGAGGTAGTCTGATCAAGGCGGATCGGTAGCAAGGGGAGTTTGCAAAATCCACACGCTAGTAATTAGAAAAGATAAGTATAGTTGTATGGTGTACTTTGTACTGTATCTTTTTTATTAATGGATTTATTATGAACTGGGCCAGGCCGTGCAAATATAGGTGGATTTCACCGAACTACGTAACCAAGTTGTGTGTCCTCGTGTGTTATTTTCTTTACATACTTGGTTAGATATGATATGTAAGAACATGGCCTTAATAAATAAGCCAAATAGGTAAAACCAAAATTTCACAAAGTATGTTATCAAAATTCCTACTAAATTAACTATACCATTGATACTTCATAGCTAGCTAGAGATCTATGTCAAAGTGTCAAAAAGTACCCTGGAAAGTATCAATGGGTATTTTAGAGAATGACGAAACAAAAAAATCAACCTAATCCAAGTTCCTCATACGGTAGATGGGTTAAGTAAAGGTTTCAAATTCTTTACCATCATAAAGAGCACCCAACTGTCGCGTACATCCTCTAAACGCTTGATGTGGTATTGTGATTTATCCACGAAAAAATACTACAACAACGAGCAATCTGATAATCGATAAATAGGATGTGCATAGTCGTGATTAGATTCAATATGTGAGAATAATAGATACCTTTTGTAGATCAAATTGATTCTCCCTCACAAGAAAGACCAAATCATTCATTAAGTGCATGCAATAATAGTCGTTTTCCCACGTGGACACTTGTTTTTCATGCTATTAGAACGGAAAAATTGTTCACAAACAAATAGTTAAGTACTTATAGCAATACTTATTTCATAATACACTTTTGTAGTTAATTGTAACCTGAGGGAGTTCCACGTGCATCATTTGTATTTGGTAATCATGTGATCTGTCATTACCTTAGTAATTCAAAATGAAATAGTTTTTTTGTGGCGTTTGATGTAATGGATCGTACCAAAACACCGTGTTTGATGAAAGAATGATGATGGCCACCATCCAATATTTTCTACAAAAATGAAATCCTCATTAACTCAATACAATCCCATAAACTTTAATAAAATCCAAACAAGAGTAATGCTGTAAGTGGAGTTGACAGACCGCTCGTAATAAGGTGCGATCTATATGGAATTGTCGTTTTACATCAACCAGGAGGTCAAATAGGAAAAACGCTCCTTCATCGGGACATGGTCATGTTGGATCTTTAATGGGCAAAGAAACCATATCCACCCTTTGAATTTGGAAACAGATTATACATGCAAGAGCCTATAAACATGGTTAGTCTTTCTAGATTGAAGCCAAACACATTACTAATGTCAATGATTTAAGTTATATTGATGCATTAATAATTACATGCAATGTAGTTGCATCACGGGAGGGGGCACACTATTGAAATTGAACAAGTCTTCCAAATCCTCCTTCTGGATAATTAGATTTACCCAAAAATACTCACTTCCTCCTGGGAATTTTGCACGAACATGAGGGATGGTGTGCCGACACAATTGTATTCTAGAAACACGAGACTTTGTTTGTTTTGGATCCCTACATGGATTGGGTAATTTTGCGGGGCTACTAATCCTTGTCTCGATTTACTTGAAATCAACCGTAAAATTTATGTACGAAACATTTGTCTCAACTCACAAGTAATAGTTTATCAATTATCATGTTATGCCTTCTTTGTAGGCATTGTCTCTAGAATATCCACCAAACGAAGGGGCCATTCAATAAACATTCCCAACGCCTCATCCACCGTACTTGCCTAGATTTCTGGGATTGAAAAAACCACACCATCTAAAAGGGTTTTTGTGAAATTGACCATCACGTTATCAATCACAGCCGTCTTATGTGATGAACTCGTATAGATGTGTACACTTTATCTTCCTCCATGATGTGTCTCTCTCCATCAACACGTTCAGCAAGTAGTATGCTCAAGGAGTTATCCTAAACAAGTTGACTTGCTAATGTAAACCATAGTATGAAATACTGTGAGATATGAATAGTGTAATACATTTACTTATACATTCATGATGCGTTGGGTGGCCTCTACTAACTTCGTTCTTTGTCGATCAAAGGTAAAAGGGGTTGAAAAAGTCGGAGACGGTGGTACGGGCCCCTATCACACTCCGGGTGGTCATGTGTCATGGTTGTCGAGGAAGCAGCGTGAGTGGGAGTTGACAGTGTTGGTTTAGAACTTGCAATGATTCTCTCCAAGTCAAGGGGCATTTTCATCCCATTCGATTGTTGCGATACATAAGCCACTAGTTGGATTAATGTGGATTTCAAAGAATCAATCTCTCTTTATTAACTAATTGATGCAATATCAGCCTTAGGTTGTCGAGGTTTGACAAATATATCCCTATGTGTAGCGAGCATGCCGACACCCCAGACCCGACCAGGATATCCTTATTTCCAACCTCTATGAACTTTCCGGACTCTCGTTTTCTTTTTAAGTCCTCGCATAAATTACCAATAATCAATCTCATTTCCTCGAATTTTGTCTTGAACAAGCATTCATATCATATCAACTAAACCACGTGCAAAACTTATAATTTGTTTGGAAACCGACTCTGCATCTTTAGTGTGAAACTTACCCTTTTTCTTCCCATAGCCTTTGTATCCCTTTAGTCATTCCTCTACCATCATTCCAAGCTCCACCTTGTCAAAGACTTTTGCCTCAAACATTTCCTTCATGATTATTCTTGTAGCTAGTGCAAAACCTCCATGACTCATTGTATGAGGCATCTTGTTTCCTCTTGCAAGCTCACTTTTTCTAGCCATTAGACACTGTAAAATCATTAGACCAAAGGGTTCACAATACAAATCAACAATGTGAATTGACTTGGTAACACATTTCCATACTTCTGACCGACGTCGAAATGAAGTCGATAATGATATCGCATGGGTCGATATGTCAGTATGTGAAGTCACATACGTTGTCGGACAAAATCAGCTCCCCAACTTAGTTTATCAATGACGTAGCACACTAGTCGACGATAATGATATACAACCCGATTACTAATGTGCCACGTCGCATGTTCACCCAATGTTACTCATTTTTATGGAAAGGATGAACCATTATGATTCTAAATCACTCAAAATCATACAAAACATACACATTTGACCATACCAAATGAAACTCTACTCATGCATAAGCATGTTTGTCCAACAATGAAATGCATGCACATAATTTAAAATATGTACCCAATGTGTATATACTTTTAAGCATTTTAATGAAAATTCCTTACCGATTGTTCATCCGCTAGTTTTCTTGCAACAAAACACTTCCAACTAGATTTACTTATGAATGGATGCTTAATTCTTGGGTTGCGATTCTTCTTTCTACCGAACACGTAATCCCTTTCCAATTTGGTTTTGAAATCTTTCCATCTTTCACCAAACTGATGTATGGTTCTCTTTTTCAATCTTGCCATATCATCACACTCGATCTCAAAGGAATATTACATGGCCCTCCATAGTTTCTCCTTGCAAGCATCATCAACATAAGGCCACAACTTGTACAAGAAGATGTCTACTTTTTCCTAGCAATCAAACCTATGTAACTAGACCACCAACGTCATTTCTCGCCTATGGCATTCCGGATGTGATCAAACTTCATAGGAAATATCTTGCCTTTCTCCACCATGTCTATCAATTTCTTGGAAGTTGTCATACCCCAACCTTGCATATGTCTTTTTGATCCATTCAAATCCCCCCTTCTTCGGGTCATTTCCTTTTATCCGGGTTAACAAGAACACCTAAAATTATAGTTCATTAAACACATTCTTGATTTATTAATGCAATATATTATTTACATTTCAACATTTATTAACAACATGAAATCAAGACTAAGGTTTTTCATGAAGTTGTTCTTCCACACAAGAAAATGATGAAATAACCTTCATCAAGTAGTTGCCACATGTTGTACACCATACACACATGGAAAAATTATATATTTAATTAAACCAAAGAGCCCTACATGTATATACAGTCCACAATCTACAAGAGAGTAAACAAAAAATATGGCACATAGAAATAACAAACACTCATTCAATAATATATCCCTAGGGATGTAGCCACATTGACAATATGTTCATCACAAGTTGATAAGATGGAACCTTACCTCTATTTATATTCATGGAATCCCCTCCCAATATGTCCTCTTGCTTTTCCTTAGATTCTCCATTTGTGGATATGTTGGTGGTGGATTTGGGTATGTTTTGTTAATTGATTTGTTGGAGGGAATATGAAATGTTGATGAATAACTTTGGGGTGCTTGAGGATGGAGGGTGCCAATTTGGGTAATAAATGTTTATTCTAAGTGTTTTGGTTTTTTTACCAAGTATGGCGCATAAACCTAGTCTCCCGACAATGCTGCGATGTCGCACGTGTCATGCGACAATTAAGTTACGAGTATTTTAGGTTCAACTTTGGGTTAAAATCAGCCCAATAAGCCCTATTCATATAAATGTCCAATGTCGGAGATATGTCAATATATCCTCGGGCCACAAGATGAACGTCGTGATCTCGGTAATGCAAAATGTTTCAGGCCCATGTCATGGGCCTGTCGATGGACCTAATGGCCAATTCCCCTTGAATGAATGACGTCGCAAACTATTTGAGTTGCAGTCGCTAAGCAAGAGGTGATGTGCGACCTCACATTATAGGTGTAATTAATTTTTAAAATCTACCTTAGGACAAAAAACTTCAATTTGATTAGTTACATAGTATTTCCATTTTGCCAACCAGTATAAAACATTAATATGCGTGTCAAGGTTTGAACATTACATGTTGGACGACTGTGATTGTTAAAGTCATGTAAATTCCTTACATATCTAATTCGAGGCCAAAGCCCATCATGTGTAGCAATTACATACTCCTTTCATTACAAGACTGCGAGCAGTCAACCTCAATAAGTTAGTTGTCAAGATGGTTGGGTGCTTGACAACAACCCGTTCAACGGCTAAGTGTGTTAATGGTTAGTGCATTAGCCAATCTTGTTGTAGGTCTCACAAAATCAGGTATTTCAATGAAATAAGCTTTTCTGTTTAAACACAACAATAGTCATTCACATTTGACTAGTGTAAGTTTTATTGTATGTCGTTCCAAGACTAAGATTGTTGCAGGTCAGTATGGTAGCCAATCTCATTCTATGCCAAATGATATTAGCCTTTTCAACTAAACATTTATTCAGGGTTTCACAATATCTCGTTCTGCTTCTAATATGGTTGAAGGCAAGAACCCTTTCAATCTTATACGAGTCCTATAAAGTTAGTAGCTTCATTCATTACATAGTGTTTTCCTAGAAACCCCACGAAATACCAACCTCATACACGGGTGAGGGTTTTACAATTAGCCATCTGAAGATTAAGATTGGCTGAGCCTATTCATATCCGCTGTCATTCGATGACTTATTATTTCCAATTTAAGCAATTACTTGGTATTTTTATTTTAGGAGAATGATTAGTCAACCCTATTATCAAAGTCAGTGTTCCAACTCTTCCCTATTATAAATCAAGATAACATCTATAGGTATAAGTATGATTATCCTTTTCATCCCAGTATTAGTCAAGCATCTTACACAAGTACGTGTTTCACTAACACCCGTTCGATTTGGAAGAATTTAGAGGTTGAGACATAGCCATATTTATATTTTACCAATTTACCAAAACATTTATTAGTAATTGTACTCCCGAATACTATTTTTATACTATTTAACTTAGCTCTAGTATTTGGGCTCGGATATATTCATTTTGGGTTGAAAGGCTCATCCATCTGTGCAACGTTGCTCCTACGTCGGATAAAGGTCGGTCATATCGACAAATGAACTGTGAAGTCGAGTGCTGTGGTATCCACCCAATACTGTCAAGCCCATTTTGTTTCAAGAACTAGGTCGGTTCTACAAATCGGCCCAGTTTTAACCTGGTCCAAAGTCACGAATATGTCGGTAAGCCTGCAATTTTGTTGAGTCCGTGACCGACATCGCAAATTGACGATTTAGATCCCTTTGCAAGAATTCAACCAAAAAATGTTTGGACCCTAGGGTAAATGCGTGGCCCAATACATATGAACAACAACCTTGCCTATATTTAGTTGATCTTTTAACCCGTGCAAAATTATCAGCGAATTATCAGCGACATCGTAGTCATGGTTGAAACGACCCCATTTGTGGTAGAGTATATAAACTGCTTATCCTCTACCCACTTACATTCTTAAAGCTCAACGTCACACCTTAACCTATAATTCTTGAAAAATCCCCTTCAAAAAATCATAGCTGCAATCTGTTCAAAGTGAACCACACGAAAAAAATCATAGCTGCAATCTTGGCAACGATTGTTTAAGTGATTTATGAAAATATATGTATGTTTTTTTTAGTTATTTCCATCCTAATAAGTTATTTTCACTTCAATGAAGATGAATGTGGTGTTTGATTGAGTTATCTAAATTTTTTGAGTTTAAGGGGTGTCCTTATTTAGGTTTTGAATTTGTCTTTTTAGGCTTTAGGGCATTGTCTGGGTATTTTTGAGCCCAAAACATGTGTTTGCTTGCTGTTAAATTAGTTGTGCTTATCGTTTTGATTATTAAATTTTATTTGAAGGGAATTTTCGATCAATCGTGTACACTTCGCACACATATTCAGCTTCATCGATATGACGTGTGATGTCGCACATTCATATATTTGAATATGCAACATCGCGTCTGAAATATCGATATTGTCGATATATCTTTTGAGTGCATTTGATCTCGGTTTGATATAGAATTCATATGACTGTATGGTCAGTTTTACTGAGCTTCGTATGTTTTATTGTTCAATAGATTTCTCCAGTGAAGAAAAATGCAAAAAGAGGCAAGGGCCAGAAATAGGCGGGGGAGTAACTCTCGCTCCAAAAAGGCGAGGATCGTTGATACCCCACCAATGCCAATATTCGGAAAAAAATGCTTCTTCATTGAGGAAAATGAAAAGCATTTTGAAATTGTGAGGAACAGAAAGGTAAAGTAGGTTAGAGCAATGCGGGCCGAGGACGTGGAACGGCTCCACTTGGACGTCTTCCTTGAGCCATTCAAGTCTTAAGGAATGGTGGGGTTGATTTGCCTTGAAAAGCCTACCTACGAAATGAAGGTTAAGGATTTCTACTCCAACTTCACTCGTCTAACCAACACAAACTACCAAACTAGAGTCAACGATATGACCATGGTCCTGACGTCAGACTTGATCAACGAGGAAATTGGTAGAACATTTGGGGGAGATGATCAGCCAAATGTTGTGCCAATATACACTGCAAGGACTCGTGGCCTCATACGGCCAACGAGGATGATCCGGAAGGGGCCCTCAATCCCAATCATATGGTGGAGAAGTACTTCAAGATTAACGTGGGAAACAAGTTCATCACGTCGAGATCAATCAAGATTGATGTATTCAAGCTAGAAGAGAGAATGATGTACAACATTATTGTACAAGTTCTTATCCTGGAAGCACGTAGTTCCAAGTGCACTATCAACGGTACCATCTTGTACTACCACATTACGAAGAAGAAAGTAGTCAACCCCGGTTACACCATCATCAATGAGATGCACACGGTGTCCCTTGCGCCGAAGAGTCGAACCCTACCCCATGGGAACGTTATCACTTCCCTAATGGAGAAACAAAGTGTTAAGGTCAAATCAACTGTCAAGATCCACTCGAGGTACTATGATGAGAACTACTTCGACAAGAAACACTGGCATTGGGAGGGGGGGGGGGGACGTGGATTAATCAGAATGTCCCCAAGGGCAATCTTAATGTGCCTACCTAGCCTAGTATCGATGATACTCCATCGACACCCACAACAATGCATCCTGAAGCCGTCACTCCTGTCCCACGATTGGGTACAAAATTCCATTTAATTTCATCTCATTCCTATTTTTTTATAATTTTAATTTGTAAACGTGTAATAAAATTAACAATTTTCCCAAAAAGATTGAAGCGCAGTGCATGGGCCATAATCATGAAGGACTGGCAGAGACTAAGGCTCTGGATAATCGCACGGACCACCATGTGTGCCAGTTCATAACCGACGTGGCGTACATCAGGGCAATGTTTGCCGGTGCAATCAACGCGCCTCATGAGAACCCTAGGATGGTTGCGCATGAGTCTGAAGCACATCCTGATGATGAAGAGAAAGAGGACCAATATGATGAGGAGAACACACTAGCCAACAACAAGAAGAAATAGACTCAAATGGTGAGGCGACCGAGACCGGGTATTAAATGGAATTCCGTACCCAATCGTGGGAATTAATTTCATCTCATTCCGAAATTCCATGTGAAAATGCAAAGTGACTATGATAGTTCGTTAGAAGAAGATCTCAACGTTCACCTATCACCCCCTCACACACCCAATCTTGATGGCCATGTATTGAATTGATGATTTTGTGTTAATTTGCATTGTATGAATTTGCTCCCTTTTGTGACTTTTCATGATATGTTGTGGATTCTATGTTTATTTTTGTGTTTTATGGCTTGTAATGGTTTTATTGATTTTGTGTTAATGGTTTTAGTTGAATACAAAATAGGTATTTGGATTTTGTGAACTTGGAATGAGACCTTCAGATAGATCATTCCATGTTCTGGTTGAATAGGTTTTATAAGTGATGATTTTGAAGGAAACATGTACCTATGCCACATCGTACCATGTTCGCAGATCCTAAGGTAGGTTAGTTCGAGGGGTCATAAACTTTCTGGCGAAATCACATGAATTAATTGATTTAAGCTGATTTAGGCACTGACTTTGACCGATGGGAATCTTCGACATCATCGTGCCCTACTCTTTCTCAACAAATTATTAACCAACTGGTAGTGCAACATCGACATCTATGTTCCACCAGCATTCCCTTAAATTATAATACCCCGACCTAAAGTTTACGAAGTCGCAGAGGGCATATGTCATGTAAACCGATTTGTCCACAGACATGTGTGCAATGTCGGTGATTTAGTTTGTCTACATAATCATTGCTTAATTTTTTGGGCATAATGGATAGCTATTTGATTTTCCAATCACATTAAAACAATGACAGTCCCATAAACATTCAACAATGTTATTAAAATGATTGTTGAACCCAAACTCTGTCTTATTCCTCTGCTTCTTTGATTTAGGGTGCCTCTCAATCCACATGCCTTCTTCGTGGTCTCTCCTCAAAGCTAGCTCCGCCTCAGATATCTTATCCTACACAAAATTACTCGTGCTGGGTGGAGTGTATGGAATAATGTCGAACGTTAATAATAGACAACAATCTCCCACAAATTAACTTTTGCTGTGAATGACCAATGATTTGCTAGAGTCACAAGGATCATCAACATAAAACACCTGTGTAGCCTGGGAAGCAAAGACGTAAGGATCCCCAGTAGAATGAGTCCTCCTCAAATCAACGACTGTAAAGCCTATATCGTCCACCGATACACCGACATTGTTATCAACCTAATTGCATTTGAAAATTGGTACCCTAAAAGTTGTGTAGTTGAGTTCCCATATTTCCTCTATCTCGCCATAGCAAGACACGATCCCATACATGGGATACTTATCCTTCGCGCTGCTAATATGTAAAGCTTCTGCAACTACGCTAACGCCACTATTTTGTGTAGTGGTGTGTGTGTCCTATTCAAGGATTGGGAAGGTAAACTCATTCATGTCATAGCGCATGAAAGGAATCGCAGTTGCAGAAGACACGAAGGCTAACCAATTCAAGGTGTCATCATGACCGTATCCGACTGCTGTATGTCATAACTAATCAATGAAAATGTGATTGTGTTCAGTAAGAACTTGCTTCTCCGACCAACCAGGGTGCCGCACTTTGATAGTGGCCATGTGCATATCCACGTACGGTGAACCACATCTGAGTTTTGCAGAAAATATAAATGTGCTTTCATCAACTCGTCGGGGGTTAATAAACTAGTTGTTCCATTTCACAAACCTTTGCCACCCACTCTGTTTGCATGGCATTGTTTTGGTACACCAACCGACTCTTCATTCTTCAAGAAATCCATACAGTATTCTATTGCCTCCTCGGTCACATACCTCTATACAATAGTAGCATCTCGGTGATATTTATTTTTCAAATAACCCTTGAATATTGTTTTTGTACCTCTCAAGGGATACATCCATTGATGATAAACATGACCACAAATCAATATCTCCCATTCAACGTGAACCAACAAGTGCACCATGATGTCAAAGAATGATGAGAGAAATACATCTCTAACTAGCACAACACAATTACTATTTCCTCCTGCAATTCCTCCAATTTTTTATGCATAATATCCTTACTACAAATTACCTTGAAGAAGCGACACAACCGGATAATACACTTTCTGACATGAGTTGGTAAGATGGACCTGATCGCAATCCTAGAAGAGTAACCCAATTGGGACAACCATACCTTTGAGGCTTGAACATATCAACTCTTTATCACTTTTTGAGAGTGTGTAACAAACAGCGGGTAAATACATCTTTGAACCCCTATCCTCGGGAGCCCCATTCCGGTCTAATTCCCATTTCAACCATATCT
Organism: Rubia tinctorum; assembly: GCA_032355605.1. Taxonomy (NCBI): domain Eukaryota; kingdom Viridiplantae; phylum Streptophyta; class Magnoliopsida; order Gentianales; family Rubiaceae; genus Rubia; species Rubia tinctorum. The sequence continues at coordinate 13,804 of JAULKM010141429.1, read as the reverse complement.
TTCATTGACTTCACTCCATCATTTGTCATACTCAGGATATTCATCAAAGTACCAACCAAACTATCACATACATTCTTTTCAATATGCATCACGTCCACAGAGTCTCATATCAAGGGTCTCCCAATACGGTAGTTCAAAAAAATGGAACATTTCTTCCAACTACCGAAAACCTTTGGTTTCCTCTTCCTTTTGCCAACGTCATTTAAAAAATTATGCAACATGTTCGAGATTAACGCACATGTTAATATGGGAGGAGGCGGCACCAACTCTACCTTGCCATTGAATTTAGCACGCCGATTCCTCAACCGATGAGTTGTTGGAAGCTATCTCCGGTGCCCAAGATACACTGTCTTGCTTCCATGCCTCAACTGACAAAATTATGTTCCTTCCAAACAAATGGGGCTGGCTTGTGCCCCCTTAACTGAATATCCAGACAAATTTCCATGTGCAAGAAAGTCGTTAATAGTGCAGAATAACATAGCTTTAAAATTAAATGACTCTTTTCGAAACTCATCATACATGTTCATTCCAGGATCCCATAGCTTCCACCAAGGGGTATAGGTAAACATTGATATCATTCCCTGGTTGCTTAGGACCGGAGATCATTAGAGACAACATGATTTACTTCCTTTTCATGTATAACCATGGGGGCAAGTTATAAATCACTACCATCACCAGCCACGAAATGTGATTGCTACTCATATTACCAAATGTGTTTATTCCATCTGTGCACAAACCTAGCCTCAAGTTACGTGGATATTTCCCAAAGACAAGAAATGCCACACCTATCTTCTTCCACTAATCACCATCGGTCGGATGACTAATGACTTCAGGATCCACCACTGTACGATCTGCATGCCACCTCAAATATTTTGCATCCTCAAGATTGTCAAACAATCTTCTCAATTGAGGAATGATAGGTAGATACCATACAACCTTTAAAGGAACCTTCTTCGTCTTTCGATTTCCAATTTCTCCACCAACCTCCACCTCCTTCAATTTGAATCTCGAAGCAGTGCATTTTGGGCATACATCTGCATTCAAGTGATTTCCCCTAAACAAATACAATTGTTCTAACAGGCATGCATCTTTTCGTAATCCATGCTCATAGGACATAGTACCTTCTTTGCTTTATATACCATTTATTCTATTGCCAACCAGAAGCATTTCTTTCAACAATTTCAACAAATCGGAGAAACCAACATCACTCTAGGAATACTTAGCTTTCATATTCACCAACTGCAATGTAACCTTCAATACTGTTATTCCTTCAAGGAATCCATCATATAGAGGTGTTTCATTATGTCCGTGCAAGTCTAAAATCTGTTAGGATTGCCACTGTAGTGCTTGATAATATCCTCGACCAACTCATCTATCCTATCATCCTTCTTGAGTTGATCTACTTCATTTTTAGTATGATTATCCACTTTCTCCCCATGCCAAAACCAAATTTTGTATCTTGGATTAAAACCATATATAAATAAGTCATCCTTCAAACAAATTGCATCTTCATGAATAGTGGTGTTCTGACACTTCTTATAGGGACAATACACATACGACAAATTCTCCTTCGCGGTATTCGCGATTGCATATTTAATGAAGTTAGTTACAAAAGATTAATACTCCTCACTTGTTCGATCTTCGTCAAAACAATTATCCATTGGCATTTCTACATTACAACAATGAGTACACATTGTTTAGGATCATATCTTAGGAACAAGTACATACACTTACATTCATTCAATTCATGGATTCATAACATGTGCATATTGATTTGTGTGTGTTAATGAAAACCTTCATTATCATGCTACCATAAACATATAACTTCCACCATATATAATTACTCAATGCCTACATTCAATCTACCCATAGTTGAACACATCCTCTCCTATCAATTGAACTAACCTAGAACCCAAATTTGAAGATGAAGATACACTTTTATGCATGGAATACTTACTTGCTACTTAAGTAGTGAGTTATGTATCACAACCCACAACCTTATTACCCACCTTTAACAATGAGGATTGGATTTGGTAGAGCCATCTTGAATGTGGAAGAAGATTTTGGGAATTATGATTGACTTTGGTCAGAGGACCAAAATATAGTTAACAAATCCCGACAGATACGACGTCGCTCCTTAGCATCGTCAAAAATTTGATCTAACTGAATAGTAATGAGATGTTGTCAGTCTCATGAATGACTAATACTTCTTGGACAGACACATGTTACCGATGTAGCACCTACGTCAGTTAAAAATTTTACTTCGCACTACAAGAGACAACAACTATTACCTCGGTTCTATAGGGGTTTTTACCTCGGTTTTCCTCGGTTTTTAGCCATGAAGAAACCAAGGTAAATATAACAGTAGTAAAAAGTGTATTTTTTACCTCAGTTCATAACCAAGGTAAAAAAATATCTTTTACCTCGGTTTTTCAACCGACATCAGCATGAAGTAAGCACGATGTCACACATCGTATTAAGCTCAATGTTAGGATAACTGAGCTACAATGTCGTTTAAAATGACGTCGGCCAATTAGAGGAATGATGTCGGCCATACAAACAACATGCGCGATGTGAGGGGAAAGTCATGCGACGTCATTTTACAACACACGCGATGTGAGAGGAATATCATGCGACATCGTTGTATCCGACGTCACTTTACAGATAAGCGACACCGCGAGCTACGAAGCACCTATGTCGTGTGAATGCTAACATGGAAAGGGAAGTAATAGAATGTCATTTTGGATAGTCGACGTCGCAAAAACAATTACACGCCGGTTCTACATGCGATGTCGTTTATGCGTCGGATGATCTCATATGTATACGACGTCGCGGAATAATTGTGCATAGAATAATAATAAATAATAAATATTTGATGAAGTAAAAAATCATTCGTCGATGGCCATTACATGTTATTTGGTATTGGATTACTCTAGAAATGGTTAAACATCATACACCATTCAACTATTATTCAATGCATGTGGGAAAATTAACAATGACATGTTAAATTCCACATAACTATAACATATATTATAAATACTTGTTACAATATATAATAATACAGAAGGTTGATATTAAATTTAAACATTAACTGTATTGAACCTCCTACGTTGTAAGGCATTGGCACTCTCAGGGCGACTAGTGAAAAGTCATGCATCTACAGTCCATCGATAACATTCGTTATCCTATTACAACCAATTCATAGGAGAGAAAATTTATGTTAGAATTGGACAATACACAAATGAAAAACACATAATATAGTCATAATTAGATGATGTGAATGTCAATTTGGAAAAAATGGATATTGGTAAAAGCAACCTCGCAAACTATAGTGATTGATGTCGCCAAGGTCGACTTACTTGCAACGTCGGTAATTCAAGATATTTCATACTTTTATTAACATGTGCGACATCGATCTTAATTCGGTTATTTACCGCAACGGCCGACTACATCAGGCCGATGTCGCACATTCATATAGTGTTCATATGAATAAGTAATTAGGGTACACAATCAGCCCTAATCTATGCATTTTTTCTCATTTCTTAAAAATATGGCATCATCTTGGAAACAAATACAATTTACACTACATAACATGAAACACAATCATCATACATATTGAATATATACAAGCTTTGATCAATGACAAAAACAACATGTAGAAGGTATGGTAATTAATTTGCTAAATTAACATTGAATGTATGGAAAACAACCTCAATTAATTTGAACTTGGAGATGCTCCATCATCGGATACTTATTGATGTTTGAGAAAAATAAATTGATTAAGCTCTTGAATTGTTGTAATGGTGTGAATGGAGAGAATGGTGTGGAGTAGGGTTTGAAGAAAGTGTGTTAAAGATAAGAAATGGGTTATGGTGCTGACATTAATGACTTGAATTTTTGGGTTTGGGGGAAATTTTGGTGAAAAATTTCAGCTCAAATTTTCATTTCCAACTGTAAATTTCATTACGAGTGACGTCAGATTATGTTCTAATGTGTATTTGCTTAAGGCGAAAAACATGCCACGTCATACACGAGGGCCAAAAGGTTATTTATGCAAAGTGTCGCAAAATACTTCATGTTAAGATTGGGGCCCCATTCGTCAACCCTTTTAATCCAAGATCGGAATGACATTGTTGGGAAAATATGAATAAAAAAAATGTTATCTACAAATTTTCATTTAGACTCCTACCACTTTTTTAGAGGGACCTAAGTGTAAATATTAAAAGTTTACCGGTGGTCTCAAACACGATACCGATTGTTCGTAAAAGAAACGTTATCATCTCTAGCCGAACTTATAATAACCGAGAGTAACAAATAAACTCTTCTTATGTTGGCTCAGTGTCATCCACAAGTTCTCCCTTAAGGTCAATTATATTTATTTTGTTTGAATGGGGGGCCATTTGGTAAGCTAAGGGGCTGAAATGGTGAGGCCTAAAATCAGACTTACTAACGTCGGTCATCTGTCGGCTCTTATGTCGGTGAGATCGATTAATATGCAACATAAGAGCCGCATCTTAGCCGAACGGATTTCTGAAGGATTTTAAAAAAACTTCTGAAGGACGTTAAATTTCTTTCAATTTTTTTCTTAGACATTGTTATGTATGTGTTGGGTTTTCTCCCTAATTCTATAACTCTCCATTGATGGAAGAGGGGGATGTTTCAAGGATGATGGGTGATGAATCTAGACTACCTTCTAGAAGGCTCCTAGCATGTACTATGGTTGTTAGGGAAATGGAAGAGAACTCTAGAGCTTGGTTCGTTCATCTATAAATAGAGGTGTTGGAGAAGAGTTCATCATTCAATCTCATCCACTTCAATCCATAGCCACTTCATTCTTGTTCGTGTCACACTTTTCTTCATTTTTCATTTTTCACCTTGATCACACATAGAGGGAAACATGGATTTTTCTTTCCATATGGTGTGTGTATTATGTGTTCTATGTTGGCTATTTATATTTGTTCCTATAGATTAGAGTTCTAGAGTTTGCACGATTCATTTCAACCCCTTGTTTTAAGCTTCGTCGCTTGGTAGCCGGTCACACTTCGGCCTTTGCGAACAATGTGCGATGATGCACATTCATATTTTTTGTTCCTCGTATGAATACGACATTGTAGTTATGTCGTTAACCAATCAGGTTAACCGACATATTGTCACATTGTATTTTCATAGCGACTCAAACTCTTTATTGAACCAATTTCAATCTGACCAATTTCTAGCCATCATTATAGATTTCATCCGTGATAATATGATTTCTAGGAATCATGGCACCAAGTAAACATGGTGTGTTTAAAATGTAGAGATTTTGCAGTATATGAACACCAACTAAACATGGTGTGTTTAGCATGGCGTGTTTAACATTAACATATAGTTAATGTTAAATACATAGTTGAATACATAGTTATACACACCATGTTTCCTTGGTGTTTAAACACTATATAATTTTGACATTTTAAATAGTTTCCTTCGACAAATCGTATTGTGCACAAACTTAATGTGCGATATATTGTTCAGAAAAGTTGTGTATCAACTGAGGTGAGCGATATTTTGTTTTAAACGTAAATTATTTAATATTATAATTTAATTATTACATATTTCATTAATTAAATGCAAATCCGTAGCGATTCGAGTCACAACTGTGTGTGAACTTTATTAGGAGATATCATACCGCATTTCGTACGTACGTTAACCCAGAACCAGTTTCCATTTTGCGAGTTCCTTCATGGAGAGAACCTGAACGTTGGGGACACGCTCGATCTACTTCAACCTAGTTGATGGTTCTGCGCCCATAGTTTTCAATGTCGTCATCCTACCCTATTAGTACTTAGAATTTGTAACAAATTATGAAAAACATATGTAAAATTAAGACTATTTTATTGAATGTGATGTTTATATAATTTAATCTTGAATGTATTCGTTGAATGTAATTTTTTTGTCATTGAATCATTAATATTTAATCTACCATAGGTAACCACATTTTTATGTTACGATCATACATGCAACTATAACATACTTGTGTGTAATGATCAATTTATTTCAATCATTCTTAAAATAGCAAATATTTTTGTTCACCAATCTTTGTTATTATATTGTAATTTTTCACCGACTATATCCTTAAGAGGTGGATTGAAACGGTTCACACAATCTAAAAATGACATGTTGCCTTTTTTTTAGTATTTTAAAGATGAAATTATTAGTATTGATTCTTGGTGGGCTCATTTGTTATGCTAGGGAGTTTACATATTTTGGCCCACTGAGCATGCGACATCGCTACACATATCCAACTATTACGATGTACATGCAACATTGCACAAACTGAGGCAGACAACATAAGGTCCCAAAACAGCATCGTCTCGAAACGACTATAAATAAAGGGTCCCCCCAAATCAGTTTAAGTTTCTCAAGTTTCTCGCGAATACCAAGAGCCTATCCACCCCTTTCCTCTTTTCCTCTAACAAAGGAATGGATTTTTACTACCCTGCTACCTAAATTATTGTAACTGTTATTTCACCTTGTTTAATCTATGCTTTTTGCAAGGGTTGTATTTTTTTGTTTTCTAGTTCTTACCCAGAATTGTTAGGGTGTTAAGTTTCTCACATGTAAAGCAAAGTCTTGTTATATATTTTTTAGGGTTTGTTTTAGGACGTTTTTGTGTAATTTTTGCTTCGTACTGTGTCATTTTTCCTTGGATTATATGTTTTTTTCCCGTTGCTGTCTTTGATGCATGCGAATTCAGTCTTCAGTTGCACGTCATTCGGTTCATGCGAATGGTGTGCGATGTCATATATTCTTAGTTCATGTTATAAATGAGACATCGCTAGCATCTCGATTTATCAATCGGTAATACCGATGGCCTAACGAATTCACATTTAGGCATTTAATTTTACATTACATTTCTTTCTGCGACCTCGGTTCTGCATCGATCTGTGTATCGGTCAAGATGACTAATCGGCGACTCACTGCCACATGTCGACTTAATAACTGGTTCAGACCGACATGTTCCTGCGATACATGGCCGACGTCGCACATTGTTTTCATAAGGCTATTTTACACTAAAAATTGTCAATTTATATACATTAATAATGGCCGGTGAAGGATCCTCAAACCACCACTTCTTCCAGGTATTTTACCAATTATCATATATACTTACTAATACATACGTACAATTTATCAAATTTTTTTGTTTTAATATAGTTTTCCGCACAACGGAGAAATCCAGAACCTGTGGTGTTCGAGCTTGAACACCATACAATGGCAGAGGAGAGCCCGCATTTCCACTGCACTTTGAAGCAGCGGAAATTGGGAAAACCCCCAACTCTGGTAAGGACTAAAACTAGCCAATGAATAAAAGTACAATTTTTTTATTTTCACTATTTGTTTTAATTGCATATATATATATATTCATAATGATTTTTCCCTGAATTGTTACATCCTGAGGAAAATTATACCACTTCTCCCCAATGAGAAGACCCCCATTGTGTTTTGGTGCTACGGAAGAGAGTGGCCCTATCCACGAAGGGTTTCTCTGAGTTCCTTTCTGCCAACAACCTGAAGATTGGGGACACCTTGATCTTGGAGGTGATAGAAGTTGGGGGTCGATTGTCTTCAGGGTTATCATCAAGTGAGGGGATTGAGTTTGTTGTAATTTCTATTATGATATTGGAACTAGGAAAATTATTATTCATATTCAAATTTTTATGTACTAATTTGTAAGGATTTGTAAGGATATTTTAATGATTATTGTTTTTCTTATAACTTTACTACCCAATTTGAACAAAATGTAATTGACTATATGTGGGATTTGATATGTGCATGATTTTTAAAACCATTTCCACACGTACCATTCAGAACCATTTCTAGTTTTAATTAAAAAAAACATTGAACGGATAATTTTGGAGACCGAAGTTAATCATTTTCACAAAATAAAATAATTGTCCTTTTTACATTGCCAAAAACTTAAACTGATCATAGGACGTTGAGGGGAGAGAGAAATGCCAGACCGAATACAAGCATACCACCCCGACTTTCTTTTGAATTTCCTTTGTTTCTGCACCTGTAAAATATTTACTTGTTGGTCGTGGTTTTCTTTATTATTACACCATTTTAAATCATAACATAACAATACTTACCTTATTTAATTTTAAAATAATACTTCATCATTTTTCAAAATCAATCCATCTCAAATTTTTCATCTTAAAGTTCTAGCTTTACTTATCTATGGCATCGGTCGTCCATCGAATGCTTTGTCGTTGAAAACGAGATATTGCCCGACTTCGGAAACCATTCTAATATATATCATGCAACGTCGCAGGATATTTGTCAACATTATTTACTTCGTTTCTTACCCCTTTTACTTCGTTTAATATATTAATCGAGGTAAAAAACCGATTATTTACCACATTTTTTGACCGAGGTAACAAATGTTATTTACTTCGGAAAAAATGTAACCGAGGTAAACGTGGTGAAGTAATAGGTCATGTTTCTTGTAGTGTCGATTTATAGTAACATTTACCTCAACTACCATCCAACCGAGGTAAAAAACATATTATTTACCTCGATTTTTTTATAACCGAGGTAAATAATATTATTTACTTCAAGAAAAATAGAACCAAGGTAAAAGAACCTTTACCTTGGTTATTTAACCTAAGGAAAAAACTGAGGTAAAAGGGGCAAAGTAATATGTGTGGTTTCTTGTAGTGTATATATCTTCTTCTGCTTTTTTTAAAAATCCATTGACATAACTATACTCATAAGTAGAATCTGGAGATAAAATAGTAAAGTGGTTGCAGCAATCAAAGACTGTATTGCCTCATCTTCTTCATAGCTACTCTCAGTCTTCAGCATCCACAAAGGAGTTATAGAAGAGTATATATGGTCACATTCTTTGGAGTATCATTGACTGCATTATAAAAGAATCTCTGTTGTTCACAACCCCTTTCTAACCATTTCAGTATGATTATCAACTTATCAACTGCAATTACTAATTCAAGCAACTCCTTCTCATATGTGAAAGCCCTTTTTTTTTTTTGACAAAATGATTTACTTAAGAAAGCAATTGGTTTTATAGATTGCATAAGTACTGCTTTTATACCTTGATCACAGACATTTGTCTCAATGACAAAATGCTTATCAAATTCAGGTAGCTTCAAAATAGGTGCATTGATAAGAGCCTTCTTCAACTGATTGAATGCTTCCATGGCTCTCAAATTCCAACTGAAAGAATCTTTCTTTTATAGATCATACAAAGATCTACATATAGTGTCATAGTTAGCAATAAAGCGCCTGTAATAGTCAGTGAGTCCTAAGAAACCCCTCAACTGTTTAATAGTTTTAGGGATCTCCTTATTCAACACACTCAACCTTGCTTCCATCCATTTCTGCACCAGCAGCTGAAATAATGTGCCCTAGATATGTAACTTTTTCTTGAGCAAAGACACATGCTCCATTTGGCAAACAACTGATTTTGTCTCATAAGAGTGAGGACCTGCTGCACATGTGTAACATGATCACTCCATGCTTTGTTAGACACAAGTGTGTCATCAAAGAAGACTAAAACACTCTTTCTGATAAAAGTTTGAAAAACATTATTCATTGAAGCATGAAAAGTGGCTGGAGCATTTGTTAATCCAAATGGCATAACTAAAAATTCTTAATGTCCACTGCAAGTCTGAAAAGAATTTTTTGTAACATCCATATCATTGAACCTAATTTGATAATATCTAGGTCTAAGATCTAGTCTTATAAAATAACTAGCTCCATGAAGTTCATGCAATAGTTCACCTATAATAGGAATGGGAAATTTCGCTTTAATTCTCAAGTCATTTAACCTTCTGTAATAAATGGAAAGTCTCCAACTGTCATCCTTTTTTTACTAACATAATGGGTGAAGAAATGGACTGGTGTTGAGCTGAATAACTCCTTCTCTGAAACTTGCTTCTCTATTTTACTTTTATAGCATGAATAACTCCTACACTACTCCCACCAGTAATTGTCACCATAAAAGGTCTGATGAATGTTTCCCTCAATCTAAGTTTATCCACTGACACTGGATTAATAAAACTACCAGTGCTGCCACTATCTAATAGCCTGAAGACTTTACATCCATGAATATAACCAATCAGATTAATAACATCAGTTATGTTCTCACACCCTCCCCCCAGTGACACTCCCCAAAATCCCCTAAGCATCAGCAGTATAGTTTAGCTCTGCACCAGTCAACTCAACCACAAATACACCATCCTCTTGATTCTCTTGTGGACTGATACAATGTACCTGTCTAAAATTGCGAATGTGACATGGACTGTACTTTTCTCCACACCTGTAACACAACTGATTTTCTCTTCCGAATTTAATTTCTTTTGATGATATTCTTATGTAGTTATCACCCTGATATTTCTGAAGTTTTGAACCAGTTCTAATACCTGTATGAGCTGCGGTATATCTATTAGTTGCAGGAGCTGGCATATTAGAGACGCCCGAGTTTCTAGTGGAAATGTCAAATTAGAGATCCAACCCTTATATGTATCAATTCCAGATTAAGTTCTTGTAACTGTGTTAATTTCCATTGTTTCATGTAAAGTTCTTGGTTTAAAATCTTTACCTTAGGTTTAAGCTAACCTTTTAACCAACAAATAAAGCTGGACATGAAATATCCTTCAGTTAATCTGGAACAAAAACACAACACTAAGGATTTGAGATTGCTTAGTTGTTCCTCTTTGGAAGAGTTCATTAACCTCTTATATCTCATCCTTTCCCCCAACCTCAAGGAATATTCTTAATAAAGCCTCACTAAACTCAATTGAAGTTATCTAGGGTTTCCCCATTCTTCCCCCTTGAAACCAAATTTTAGCTCCACCTTTTAAGTATAGCTCAACAGCATTCAGTCTTTACAGTTTAGGAATTCCACAGTAATATAAAATTTCATGCATTTACTTAACCATTCTCAAGGTCTCTCACTAATAAAAGTAGTTAATTTAACCCTAGCGTGACTAATACCCCCCATTTTTATCCATTTTTCCCTTCCAATAATCACAATTAAAGACATGTTTACGACTAAGTAGTATACGACTGTTTCTAAGAAGAGTAGGATCAATTCTGACCTCATTATGGTTTGTACTTCCAATTGTCCTCTGATGAAAAGATCCACTCGAGCTTTCAGCCTTCTCCTTTCCTTTAATTCTCTCAGCTCCAGTCTGCACAGTTTCTATTAGCTTTTCCATTTGCAACTTTATCTCATGTTGCTGCTTTTTAAATCTCATGTTGTTGATTTTGATTCTCTGCTTGAAATGTCCTCAGAGAAAATCTACAAATTTAGTTTGATGTAACTATTAGTGACTTCCATCTCCTCTCTTAGCTCCCGGTCATGGAGTTTTATCTCCAGTGAGATCTCCCACCCTGGCTTCTAGCTTCTTCCAATGAGCTTCTAAAATTTTGGTGCGAGTGTTCTCCACCATAGATCCAAGGTTCAACGTGCTCTGATGCCACATTTTACTATCCCGAGGATCAAAACCAAAATTCACAAGAAAATTGAAATGAAGAAAGATTCGGCTATATTGAATTGAATAAGAATAATAATTCTAAGCTCAATGAGATGAGAAGTGAATAAATATGAGATGAGATGTGAGATGTTCTTCATCTCTAAACTATGATCAACTATGATAACCCCTCTAACTAACCACATGAACTTTATATCCTAATCCTTAATAACTGAATGAATCAAAAGAAGAAGTAAAAAGTAGAGATGAGCAGGTGTACTGCTTTTGCATAAGCTAGGATCAGTTGGAAAATATCTTATCAAATCTTATGGGTATGTTCACTTAAGCCCCTGGATCATAACATATGAATTCCTTGAATTGCAGCGAGCTTCGTTGATATTTAGTGTTGGGCTCCTTCACCAGCAAGAATGTTCAGGATTGTCGGGATTTTGCTCCGATGCTAAAGTCATTATATTGGAATTATATGCGATGTTATTTATCTTTTTGTCACTTACTTGGGCTCTTTTATCCCTCAACTATTTATAGGTCCATTCTTCCTATATTCTAGGTGGCACACACCCACGTAGAGTTAACGTGGTGGGTATACCGGACCACGATCCTTAGATCTTGGTTATTGTGATAGTTTTACATGGTTTTGGTCTGATACGTGGTTTACACATTGTTTGTTAGGGAGGAGCTACGAGGTGCTCGTATTGGTTCGTTGGCACGGGCACCTTGCTTGTGCTTTGCTTAGATCCGCACCTTAGATATACCATAAGCCCACCAACACGCAGAGGGATAAGGTTTTAATTTTGTATGTGTCAAGGGTTGGAGGGAAGACGACGTTTATGCTGCTGCGTGTTGTTGATGTAGAGTAGCCTTTATGTTCATTCTTCTTGTGTATGTTCATTATTGTGAGACCCTTTGCTGATAAGTATATCTATCGAAGTGGTTGAGTTGGATTTTGTGTGGTTTCCATAATAACCATCTTGACACTATAATATAGGTGTTTAATTTTCTCGAAACGCCGCCTATCTAATGGATTTTCAATTTATGTGTGGTGCCTGGGTATGTTAATAGCTGCGTTGGTTGGGTGTATTTGTAATTTCATTTGCAAGGGTTCCTCTATATAAATGGGTTGATGCTTTAAGTGTGGGTTATCTTTGCTTCCATTTGTGTAGGAGATATTGGATTTGGATTTCAAGGCCATTTTACTTCCCAAAACTGGTGGTGCTGCCTTGTTTGTGTCTTGTCTCAAATATTAGGTATGTGGTGCCTTTCTTAGACTGATATCGGTGATGTGTTTATATGATTTCCAGTATCTTGTAGGATTTTGCTCTCCTTATATGTTTTTTTTTTTGCAGAAATGGATATTATTTCCATTTAATGCGCACTAGAGTAAGATAAGGCTTAAGGTTAAGGGTAAGGCTTCTGTTAGCCCACCACATGTAGCTATATTAGGGGTTGTGGCCACAACGACTGATAAGCTGTTTGCCTCCTGGAAATTGCTTCAGAATTTAGACGATAAATGGGAGTTTCCCTTATCTGTTGTTGATGAAATTCCTGTTGGTCCCTTTGAAGGAGTCGAGGGGTCCTCGAATAAAAAATAATGAACTATCCAATGTGATGGTGGGAGGGTGCGACAGCAATATACGTGTATGGCAATGAGACAGTGTCTGAGAAATATTACTTGGTTAAGTTGATATATGGTCTTTCGTTGTTGTATCCATGGTTTTTTTGTGGTAGGGTTATTTGCAGTTAGCTTGATATTTGTAGGTTTTGGAATATTTGTATACTATAGAGGGATCTTGAACCTGTCATTAGGGATGCTGGTAGTCTTATGGATGAGCTTGGGAGGGCTCATGATCATCTTTGTTTGTCTAAGGAGAAGGTGCATCAGCAACAGGATGAAAATCAAGCGCTTGGAGACTGTGGACTTTAATGCTTCAGGTATACGAGGGCCCTGCCTCACTAAATCCTGAAGACTCGTGGTTTGTTTTGACTTTGTTGTTGAGGTCGTGAACACTGCATATGAGATTGGAAGGTATTGTAGGTACGAGTGTAAGAGATCTTTCAATCTTGGGCGTGTGCGTAACCTACCTTTTTTTATTAGAGATAGAGCGAGTTATTTACTGGCATCAGTGCAAGGTGGATCGGTTGTATTGAGCAAAGGTAGATAATTTTGGGTTTGCTTAACCCGCTTAGCTTGGATGAGCTTCTTAATTTTGGGGTTAACATGCAGGATCTTCATTCGCTTTGTATGAATAGTTTTGTGGTGGACGGTGAGAAGGCTTCTTCTTGAGCAATCAAGTCTGTGGCTGAGTACTCTGCCT
>JAULKM010141420.1:0-18248 GCA_032355605.1 Rubia tinctorum | reverse complement strand
ATTAACACCAATTTTTTAAAAAACAAGTGTTAAATTAGCACCGGTTTTTTGAAAACTGGTGTTACATTAGCACCAAATTTTTGAAAATCGGTGTTAATTTTTAAAAAACTGGTGCTAATTTAAAAACACCGGTGCTAAAAATTTAAAAATTCAATCTTCCCGCCAAAAAATTAAAAAAAGTAGCCAATTTTTAATTTTAAAAAATTGGCCAAAATTTAATTTTTAAAAAATCCGGTGCTAATTTATCACCGATTTTAAAAAAACCCGGTGTTAATTAGAAAATTGGTGCTAACCGCAACCGCTCTAAGCTAAATTATATTTTTCATGACTTTCAAAATTGTTCATTTCTTTTGTTGACTTTAAATATTAACTAAGTTGATATAATTATTTAATGATCAACCTTTACTGACCTAATATATATATATAAATAAGAATAAAAATGTTTGACATTAACTTATTAATGTCCAATTCTAAATTGATTTAGTATATATAAATAGAAATAAAAATGATTAAATTTTACTAATTTACGGTTAACCACGAAGTTTTAAAAAAATTAGCACCAATTTTGTTAATATGAATGCCAAAACCGGTGTTAAATATTTTAAATTTTCAATTTTCCCGCCAAATTTTTTTAAAAACAATTCCAAAAACTTTTAAATTTTTTGCCAAAAATATCACGAGATTCACGCAGCCGCTCTAAACTAAATTATTTTTTTCTTGACTTTCAAAATCGTTCACTTTTTTTCTTGACTTTAACTATAACTAGGTTGATTTAAATTAAACAACGATCAACCTTTACTAATCTAATATAAATAATAATATAAATGTTTAAATAACAAAAATCATGTATTTTGGTACAATGGATAATGAGGAAACACAATTTTGGGCTACAGTGTAATTTTCCAAAATTGTGTAGAATTAATCAATGTTGACTTTTGAGGCCCTTCCATTCACCCTTACATGCCCAAATCGCAAAGTCGCAATCGTATGTTATTCAATTGAATTTTGGCATCGCAAATTTCGCGATTCGACAATTCAAAATTTCTTCGAGAGACCTAAGTGCAAAAAGTAAAAACTTTATTCTTAACTCTAAAATGAAATCCGCTCGAACGTGGTGCTTCCCTATACTCATCCATTTTATTTTTCAAATTTGTAACGAAATATTCATCATCGATTTGGTACAAGAACATATCCGCAATTCTTTCAGATTTCTCTTCCTTACTTATATCTAATCATCTCTAAGTTACTCTAGAACATCTACTAGCGCTTTCCCAAAATTGACCAAAAAATTATTATTTAATATTTAGGTTAGAATAAAAAAATTATATATTTTGGAGCAATGGATAATAAGGAAACACAATTTTGGGCCACAGTATAATTTTCCAAAATTGTGTACAAGTAATCAATGTTGACTTTTGAGACGCTTCCATTCACCCATAAATGCCCAAATCAGTCGCAATCGTATATTATTCAATTGAATTTTGGTGTCGCCAATTTCGTGGTTCGACAATTCAAAATTTCTTGGAGGAACCTAAATGCAAAAGTAAAAACTTTACTCGTAACTCCAAAATGAAAGCCGCTCGAACGTGGTGCTTCCCTACACACCCCCATTTTATTTTCCAAATCCGTAAAGGAATATTTATCATCGATCGGGCACAAGAACACATCAGTAATACATTCCAATTTGTATTCCTTACTTCTATGTAATCAACTCTAAGTTACTCTAGAACATCTACTAGCGCTTTCCCACAATTCATCAAAAAAATATTATTTAATATATATATATATGTTAGAATAAGAAAATTCATGTATTTTGGAGCAATGGATAAAAGGGAAACACAATTTTGGGCCACAGTGTTATTTTCCAAAATCGTGTACAAGTAATCAATGTTGACTTTTGAGCCCCTTCCATTCACTCATACAAGCCCAAATTTTAAAGTCGCAATCGTATATTATTCAATTGAATTTTGGTATCGCCAATTTCGTGATTCGACAATTCCAAATTTCTTAGAGGGACCTAAGTACAAAAAGTAAAAACTTTACTCGTAACTCCAAAATTAAATCCGCTCGAACGTGGTGTTTCCCCATACACCCCCATTTTATTTTCCAAATTCGTAACGGAATATTTATCATCGATCGGGCACAAGAACATATCCGTAAACTTTTCCAATTTCTCTTCCTTACTTCTATTTAATCAACTTTAATTTACTTTAGAACATCTACTAGCGCTTTCCCACAATTCACCAAAACAAATTATTATTTAATATTTTTATATTTAGGTTAGAATAACAAAAATCATGTATTTTGGATAAAAAGGATAATGGGGAAACACAATTTTGGGATATAGTGTAATTTTCCAAAATTGTGTACAAGTAATCAATGTTGACTTTTGAGGCATTTCCATTCACCCATGCATACACAAATCGCAAAGTCGCAATCGTATATTATTCAATTGAAGTTTGGTGTCACCAATTTTGTGATTTGACAATTCCAATTTTTTTGGAGGGACCTAAGTGCGAAAGGTAAAAACTTTACTCGTAACTTCAAAATGAAATCTGCTCGAACGTGGTGCTTCCCTATATACCCCATTTTATTTTTCAAATCCGTAACGGAAATTTATCATCGATCAGGCACAAGAACTAGATTGACTTTCACTACCACAAAGACCCCTCTCTGGCACCAATTTTTTGGCACCATCAACTATGTTGACTTTAACTAATCAACGGTTAACTCATACTTGACTTTCTATATATAAACCCTAGTAACTAAGTTGACTTTAACTAATCATTAGTCAACACTTACGTGACTTAGCATATATAAAAATGAGTAAAAGAGTTTGACTTTAACTACTCAACGTGTACTATTACTTGAATTTCTATATATAAACACTAAGAACGAAGTTCACTTTAAGTAATCAAAGAATAACCTTTACCTGTTCTATATAGAAACACTAATAACTAAGTTGGGTTCCATACTTATAATTTTCTCACCCGCTCAAAAAAATGACATAACTTGGACTTGAATATATGATATTCAGGACCTTTTTCTTATTAAAAATATGCATCTTCCTTCATTTTTAAGGCTTTAAAAAACAATTCTCCGTATAAATGTTATATCTATAATGTTATATTATAAATAGTAGTCATCAAAAAATATTTATTTTTAATATTTATAATATAATTTCCCATTAGTATATGGTTTCAAACATATTGTTCATCTCTCACCCCCACCTTCACCCTTACCCTTGATCACCCCTTCTCCCACCTTCACGACACCTTTCACCACCTGTCTCCGCCATCGGCCCTCACACCATCAGCCCTCCACCACCGTCTACCATCGCACAACCGCTCTCACCGGCCCTCCACCACTGCCTTTCACCACCGCACAACCACGGCGACGAGGAGGTGTTCGATGGGGTTCTGGGGACGGTGGCCTATGATTTCACACCGCCGAGCGGGAGGATTCTCCCATCGCTGGAGGGTTCTGCCGCCTGAGAAAGAGCCCTGGTTTTTTCTCTACTTTTGCTACAGCCGGTGTAGGGTTTCGCCGCTTTTGATGAGTACTTGCCTTTGCTCTGATGGCTCTCGCAACTTATCTGCTTGTCCCCCTGATGATCAAAGAAAAGGTCTATGTCTTCTCTGCCTATTCATCTCCCTTCGTAACCAAAGTTGTTGATGCATTCCATAAATAGCTGTTGAAAAATTATCATGCACCGAGTATTATGAAATTATGAAAGTAGAGGAAATGGAGAAGAAGACGATGGCAGTGGAGAAACAAATAGAATGGGAGGAACCCCTCAACTTGTCGGCTTCTCACTTTCCCACGAACTTCCTATTCGGGGTCGCAAACTCCGCTTACCAAGTTGAAGGAGCAACCAATGAGGGAGGCAGGAGTCCTACCCTCTGGGATCAATTCTCCCATTCACCAGGTATCTTCCTATTATTTATTCCATTTTTTTTTCAATAAACGGTGCATCTTAAAATCACAAAATTTGCATTTTTGCTGAAACGTTAGGAAACATTTGTGATGGAAACAATGAGGATACTGCAGTGGACCAGTACCATCGTTGCAAGGTTCTCTTTTTTGTTTGAATTCCATTTATATAAGCTGTACTAGCAGCTAACATCCTTCATGTGCTGCAGGAAGACGTTGAGCTTATAGCCAATTTGGGAATTAAGGCGTATCGCTTTTCCATGTCGTGGGTTTGAATTTTTTCTCGTATAATCATTGAATTCTGCATTGTCTTTTTAAAAAAACAAATTAAATGAGACCTTTTCATTTGTAGATGGGTTAGGAACCAAGATCGGTTCTACTGATCATCATTGAACTGAAAAATCAGCCTTTCTAAGATAAGCATACTTTTATAGTTTTATGTACAGAGGTTAGCTAATTTGAAAAAAGAGTACTGGAACGGTAAATCACTTGGAATGGCTAAAATGTGAAACTGAGCAGGAGGTTTGCTTCTTTACTAGGTCAACAATTTTGAGGTATTAGAAATTATGCACCAACTGATATAGTAGTTCACTTTATAATCCAGTTTAAGACTGGATTGCATTCCAATATGCTATTTTGATTAAAACTATCGAAACGACAACATTTTGCCAAATTGGCTTAAACAACGTAACTTGATCCCTGTTTAACATAGATAGAATTGCTCACGGATAGAGAATCCTGTGCCGGAATAGTTCGGTACACAAATGTCTAGCATTAGTTTGGTTTAGAGACTAAGACCAACAATAGTAAGTCGTATTTCTGATCTATATAAATGTCTTTATCTGAACTTAAATTTGGTAAGACCAATGAATTATTTGACATTTTCTTTGTCGTTGACTTGTTGACTAACAATTTTGAGTTTTTATTTTTTTATTTCCCATTGTTAGAGGGTGAAAGTGTTTATTTCACATTAAAATGTACAAAAATGCACATAAACGGAAGTGTTTACGTGAAAATGAATAACCATGTTTTAATGGTACGGATCCGGGCGGGCAAAGTTGTCAAAATCATTGATTCGGTAGTAGAGCTGTTGTCCAGTTCTTGTGCAGTGAGTTTGTGGTTAAACCTAGAAGATCTCTCTCTATATATACAACAATTATCATAAAAAAAGAGCAGATAATTAGTGCTTAATTTATCTGTTTTGAACATTCCATTACAACGATTTCCAAATTAGTGCTTAATTTGTATGTTTAAGAGTCTAATTAGTCATGTATGCTGAGTATTTCTGTGTTTGCCAGGTTCTGCTAATAATGGTCCTATTGGGAAGGAGTGTGTTGATCTACGACCGAGGATTGCAAGTGCTGCCAATGATATTGTTTCAGGGTTGCAATTCTGAGTTTTGTTTAATTTAGGTCTTTGAACTTGAACTATGTCTTGTAGGTGTGGTATTTTGATAGACAATTTGGTTTATTTAAACGCACAATCTATGTTTGGATTTTTTTGGCAATAATGCATAATTTACTTGCATGGATATTGTATTTTGATATCCTTTCCACCTATTTTAACCTATAATTTACTTGCATAGGGACATTATATTCGCAAGAGTGAGCTGGCTAAGTTGGGAGACAAAAGCAAGGTGAGTCAAAATTCCAATTAACTGCTCTTAGTTTCCATCATATTGAGGTTGTTCACTGCATGGAGTTGAACAATATGTTCCTCTTATCTATGTTCTCATTTAATCTGCTCTTGCTTGCATCTTTTGATATTAGTTCTTGAATTGAAATACTAGTTCATGTAGCTTGTGATCAAAGATCAAATTTTATTAACTTAGGCTTGAAGCTATAAATTTTTTGCTTAAGTGGAAATTACCTAGACAGTTAATATCGAATTTTGAACCCAGAAAGAAACTTCGGTACATCAATGATATAATTGTAGGGCTGTAATAATTGTAGTTGATCCTAACAATGTGACCATAGTTTTGCATTTCTTGATTGATTTTTTTTTGTTCTAGATGTGTTTGTTTTGGTAAGATTATAACTAGGTTGTTTCACAAGAAAGAAAGTGAGTTGTCTTCTATCTCTTTATTTAACATTGGATTCTTGCACTTTTCAGATTCTCGCTGCCTAGCACTGGTCATGTGCCCAAGTGAGCCCTTCAACCTCTCCAGAGGTTTGATATCGAACACTCTAAATGTTTTCCTCAATTTGAAGAAATGGCATCCACTTTGATGTGTGTTGCAGTATTGTATTTCTCTCGGAATCCCTTCTCTTACTATACTCTTTCTTGATGCTTTCAGGGCTTAGGTGAGGCTCACCCTACCTAGTTGTTAGCTAATATATGTTTAGTCATTTGGGATAGTTATGTTAGTCGCATAGATTATTAATTTTGTATCATACATTTTTTATATTCCTATATTATCAATTTTGTGAAGTTAATATTATTATTAAATTAATACCCTACTAAATTATTAATTTTAGGGTTTTCCCTCCTCTAGACGCAACTGCGATCAACTGCTTACAGAAAAGGACATTTTTCCCTTCCTCTGAACTCAACTTCTTGCATAGGTAGGGCATTTTCCCTTCCTCTAAACGCAGCTGTGGCACCAGTCTTTTAGAACCGGTGCTAAATTAACATCAATTTTTGAGAACCGGTGCCAAAAAACTAGTGCTAAATTAACACTGGTTCCAAAACCCGTGCTAACAGAAAAAATTGATGTCATATTAGCACTAGTTTTTTAAAAACAGGTGAAAACGTTTCACCCCATACTTGGGCACCGGTTTTTTAGACCCCTAAAAACTGGTTCTGGCCTTCTTAAAAAACGATGCTATAAAGGGTTTCCTGTGATAGTGAAGACCCTTCCAACAACAACGCCTCACTCTAAAAGTCAGATTGAGAAGAAATATTTGAAGCTATCTCTAAATTTGCTGAGAAATAAGATTTTTTCGAGGAACGCACAAGGCGTGAGATTGAAGATCTCAGGACTAGGGCTTTTTCAAGAAAAAAAATCTTCAAATCCAAGTCGGGAAACTCACCACCTCGGTGAACCAACTTGAGGACAAAGAGCGGGAAATAGGAGTGGGAAATATGTGCGTGATACCGAGAAGGAAATATTGCAAGAAGACAACTTAGTTGTGGAGAGCTGTAAAACCAACTTGGAGGAGCATGAATTTGTTGCAGAGGAGGATCCCTTCAAGGAGCTTCCTACACTCAAGGTGAGAGTGAATCTCCCACCACCTTTCCCTAGTGCACTTAGGGGAAGGCAGATGGTGGCAACCACCAATGAGCACATTCGGAAAATCTTCGAGAAGGTTGAGGTTAACATTCCACTTTTGGACTTGATTGAGCATGTGCCTTCTAATGCTAAATTCTTGAAAGTTGCATGCACTAAAAAAAGGAACAAAGCACTTAGAAAGTTAGGAAATTTGAAAATAGGGGAGGTGGCTACTCTTAATCATAGGAACTTGCCAAAAAAAATGTGATGACCCTGGTATGTTTTCAATTACTATCTCCTTAGGTGGTGAATTGATGAAAAATGCTATGATTGATTTAGGAATATCTATTACCGTTATCCTTTCTTGCCTTTATAAGAACCTAGACATAGGTGAACTTAAGGAAACTAGGTAATTGCCCAATTAGCCGATCCCTCCCAAGCTGGCCCTCGAGGTTTGGTTTAGGATGTAATGGTTAGGGTAGGAAATTTAGTGTTTCCGGCATATTTCTATGCCCTTGACTTAGCGCACGATGGTGGTGCACCCTCAATTTTATTGGGGAGACCTTTTCTTAAAACATCAAGGGCTGAGATTGACATTCATTTAGGAACACTAACTTTAGAGGATGACATTGATAAGGTGGGGCCCTAACGGATGAGGCCTTATTAAAGGCAACATTAGAAGGAGGTTCCAGGTTCTTTTAGTAAAACTACCTTTAGGCAAGGGTTCCAAACTTGGAACTGATGTAATTCGGTTGCCTAGATTTTTCAAAGGCTGTTCTAAGCTTACAAAGGCTGTTGTTTAACAACCGCCTTTATATGTTTGAGATGGAAAGCTGTTTTGTTAATAACCACCTTTAATCAGTTGACTATTAAAGGCGGTTGTGTCGTAGTGTCTTTGATCGTCATTATTCCGAGCTTGGAACATTGGTCTGATACTTGTTCCGAGATTGGGACAACCATGGTGCCAGATAATTTGAAAGAACGACAAGTTTCCCGAGTTTATAACAGAACACATTAAGTAGTTCCGGACTCGACCTAAGTTTCAAGATTGGAACACTCGTGAAATAGAAATAAATGCAACCGTTCAATCTTATTTGCAATTAGAAGAAATGAGTTTATAAATTTTAGGCACACTTTGAAAGTAAAAACCCAAGGTATTTCTACATCTAAAAATCCTTTTACCTAATTCTACTAATGATTTTAATATTGATTTTAGTATTACAATGTTCTGATTTATGGTTTTACTAAGAAATGTTTTTCATCGTAATTGTGTTGCATATATGATTGAATGGGTTTGTATGTTATTTTCATGTTGGCATTGGATATAATAGGAATCATCGAGAGAGACCTTAGGAACTCACCCAATTACATTTGTTTAGTTGAATAATTTATTGAGGTGGCTTTTGAGCATGCGGCCAAAAACGTTGTCGTGCATACACGATGTCCATGTAACAATGGTAGTAATGATGCATTTTTAGGGCGAAAGAAGTTGCATGATACCTTATAATTCGAGGTTTCCAAACATGTTACACTTCTTGGAGATGGCACGAGGAGGTATCGATGGACAGTGGTGGAAATGTTGGAATGAAGGAAGGGGTTGAATTAGAGAGTGACGATGGATTTGATGAGCTGGTAGAGGATTTTTCCAGAGAATTCCATGGTAAATGCGAGGTCCTTGAGTTCTTGCTTAATGAAAAGAATAACCCATTGTACGTAGGGTCAAAAATTCAGTTTTGAGCGCCACCTTGACAATCATGAATTTGAAGGCAAAATTTGGATGGACTAAAAAAGGGACGACCAAAACTCTAGAATTGGTTTAAGAATTTCTACCGAAAGGTAATAGAATGGCAGAAAATTCTTATGACGTGAAAAGAGTTCTTTGTCCTATGTGTTTTGAATTGAAAAAAAATCCATGTGTGTCTGAATGATTGCATGTCGTATAGGGGGAGGATAATGAGAAACTCTAAACATGTCGGGTATACAGTGACTCTCGGTACAAGTTGAAGCGGGGTGACACTACAATAGACATCACCTATTACCTAGGTTCTACAGGGGTTTTTACCTTGGGTTTCAACCATGAAAAAACCGAGGTAATTGTAGCTGAAGTAAAAAGTGTATTATTTTTACCCCGAGTCATAACCGAGGTAAAAATAACCTCTTACATTGGTTTTTAACCGATGTCGGTAGATTATATAACTGACGTCAATCAATGGCAATCGACCGACAATGGTTGATCATACATGCAACATTGCTTAACACGACATCAAAATATACATCAAAGCAACATCAGATATAGCATGAAGGCGTATGATGGGTTAGGAAAAGATGAGTCGTCGTATTAGTCAGCGGTGTTATAATGAAAAAAGACGTCGCAGATCATGAAAAATAACATCGTGCTTTGACGTGAAACGGTGAGTAAGATGACGACATTTTTTTAGGTTAACGTTAAAAAAAAGTCCGAACCATGTGACGTGATTGTAGTGTCATTTTGGTTATGGAATTGTGCGACGTTGCTATCGTGTCATTTTGGCTCTGACATTATGCAACGTCGCAAATGAATCGGTCAGGCATCGTTTTTCATACATTTTTATAATATTTAATTTTTTATGAAAAAAAATTGTAATCACTAGCAATCACATTTTATTTACAAAAACTACCATTAACAATATATTAAAATACAAAATATTGCTATGAATAACAGTCATTATCCTATTACAGCAGATACACATTTACCAATGGATGTACAAATAATAAAGCCGAGATCGCACGTTATACATCTTAACATGGAATGCAAGAAAACGGAGGAAGGACCAAAGTTGCAGTGATCGAATAACAAGACGTCGAATATTCACGTGTTCCAGTCAGATCTCGCGAAATACGACTTCGGTAACCATTCGGTCATATCTCGTACTTGACGATGCATTGTCCGATGTCACACATTCAACCTGTGTTCATACTAAATTTTGATTAATTTCCATAATCAACCCAAGTATCAGTCTTTTTTCTCACTTCTGAAAAACATGTCATGATACTGGGAACATAATCAATATACACTATACAACATGTAACGTAGTCAACAAACTTAATGAAAATATTCTATCATTGTTCAATGGGCAAAACAAATGTAGATCCAAGGCATGTACATAAAATTGCTAAAGGAACATGGAATGGAGGGAAAGCTACCTCAAATAATTTGAAGCCGAAGATGCTCCATCCGAGGTTACTTAATGTTTGGGAGAAGAGAGTAGATTGGGTTGAGTATTTGAAATGTTGTGAATGGAGAGGAAAGGTGAGGAGTAGGAAGTCATGTGTTGGAGAGTAGAAATTAATGGCTCTTTGTTGCTAAATACGATATAAAAAGAGATAAATTTGAGGGCAAAACTTTTTTCAACATTTTAGCTAAGAATTTCGTTTCCCGCTAGAAATTTCATATTAACTAACATCGGTATAGTTTCGGTCAATGGTTTGGTATTTGGAACATTATGCGACATCGTTTATATGGGGCAAAGTGTGATTTTTGTAAATTATCGAACAAAACTCACTGTTTGGATTGCAGGCCCATCCGACGATCTGTTTATGATAAAAAGGAACAAAATACTCCTGTACGTACGAATAACAATTTGATATCTCCAATTTGGGGTTTAGACTTCCCCCAAATAATTGTATGAACTTGAGTGCAAAACATGAAAAAAATCACTAGTAATCCCAAACTCAGTTACGATATTCCCAAAAATAACCTTGGTCACCCACAACTTTTATACGACGTCGGTATTAGAAATAGTGGTCTTATGATTCCCAGTTTGACTTTGAGCAAATCTTCCAATATGACCCTTGTAAATATGCTTAGGATTAATCATCTACAATATACTATAGACCAAGTACTAGTACTTTCGTAAAACATATGGACGGAATTTCATTAGGTTTTTATTTTACAAAGGACATGGAAAATGTAATTTCATTTGATTCTATTCGGTGGAAACTATCGTTCTCATAACACGGATATTAAGGGTTTGAACAAAATTCTAAGGACAATGATGGACGATTACCCTGGTTCGCTCCTCTGTTGGACAATACGCATATTCTTTGGTTTGCGCCTCTGTAGCAAGCATTCGAGGAAGTTGGGGGTCACAGCGTAATTTTCTTAAAGTTCCATCTTACACTGTCTAAGGAAATTGTGGTCCCATTCCATTGACCATAACATGACAATATTGGAAAATTGTTCTCATGACTTGGTGAATTAGGGTAAGGTATCTCCGGTTTTGCATTGCGACTGCTTCCACTTTGTTGGAGGGACATATTTGGAAAAATTGAAAAGTAATCTGGCACGCCCAAATTGGATTCCAATATTTGTTCATGGGACCTTTGTTAATTAAAGATTCCTGATAGTTATAATGAAACTGGCATGATTTCACAGATTTTTCCACAAAATATTCCGATTAGCCCTAGCATACTATTTAGTAATCATATACTATATTATTAACTCTAGGCCCTGTATTAGAACTTTGCGAAATTAATGGTTGGATTTTTCTTATCTTCTAAATTTAATACGAAACCTGTAATGTGTAATTTCATCCAATTTTGGTGAGGCGAAATTTATCTTCGTAATTAACAACACTCACAGTGACCTTGATGTATAAGTCAGAACGACATGATTGTGACAATGGTATTTAGATTATTGGCTATATCCAGTTTTGTATTTTTCCTCCACCACGTTCTTTGAGGGACCTAATTGGATAGACATAAAAGTTCATCGATTGTGTTGAAATTGATTCTGTTTGAATCGGACGTTAATGGTTCATTATCATTCACAATATTTATTACTAATGTCTAATTAACTGTTTACCATCATTAACGTCATTTATGTTCATTTTGGTTAGCCACGACCCCAGTCGATCTGCTAATGGGTTGAATTTTTGGGGCCCAATATATACATGAGTGACGTCGGTGGTAGGTCGGTAATATTTTTCAAAAAACGACTTATATGTGACGTCAGTTACGCAATCTGACAGTGGACCATTCGATACGCCAGTGGGTTGAAATGATTAGGCCCGTAATTAGACAAGTCGATGTCGCCATACCATCGGCATTGTATCGATCATGTCGACATGCATGCGATGTCGCATTTGGGGAAGAATGCACAAAGTTTGTAACGACTATATACATAGAGCTCACCTCATTCATTACTTTAAACATTCAACTTTCCTTTGAATTCTAGCAGTCTTTTGGCCAATCCTCTTAAAGGTATGGTTTCAACCTTTGGTTATTTTACTTTTACTTTTTTAATTTTGGATTGAAATTGTTATGTACATGGTGTGTGAATATGTTATTCTCCTCATGTAAGATGTGTTTATGGATTAGGGTTCACGATAAGTTTCTGGGGTGTAAGAATGTCGGTTTGGTTGTTGCTAAATTGTGTTTTTTTGGGTCCTCTCTATTTCCCTGCTGGCTACTGCTATTATAGTATCCCCGTCCCATGAATACGACGTCGCCCATCTATCATTCCTACTTTGGTTAGAGCGACTAGACTGCGACGTCGTATGTTCATAATTTTAGTTTTTCATATCGCATAAGATGTCACACATATGTCGGTTAACTATTCGGTTTTAACGAACCATATATGACATCACTTACTTATAATTTGTGCAGATGACCTAGCATATGACGTCACATACCTATCGGTTAATCACTCGGTTAAACCGAATCTTGTACGAATTCACTCTGACATGTTGCACATTTATATATACATACATATTAATTAATTAACAGATTACATTAATTTAATTTTAAGGAATCATTACAATATGAATTTTAGGAATCATGTGTAGCAGTGCTAGTTCTCGCCGAGATCCCATTGTTGCGAGCGATTTAATTTTTCTATTTAAATTGCATTTCCTAGCTAGCTTGTACTGCCAATATTCAAATATAGTTTATACAATTTTCCCTAATTAACAGATCCATAGTGATTCAAGCAATGAACGTCCGCGAGCTACATTTGGCAACATCATTTCTCATTTCATCCATACCCTGACGCGGACGAACTTTGGGGAAGTTCCCATCCTGGTAAGTAATCCTAGTCATGTATTAATTTTATTTCAATTTTTTTCTATACTTTACCTTCATATTAACTGACACGTGATTTTTAATTTACAATTTAGTATGTCTCTAGCCAGATTGTGGAGCTCTTGGCGCCGTTGAAGTTGCCTGCCGTGCTCAGGTGCAATGGAAGGGAGTACCACATGCATTACTCGGGGAACATGATGTTGAAGAGCCTAATGATTTCTGAGGGTCTCACCAAGGGGACACCCTCTACTTTGAGCTGGTCAATCGTATCGGGCCTATAGTTTTTAATGTTGAACTTCCTCCATAATGATGTATCGTAGTTGGAACAAGATTATTATTTATGTATTCTGATATTTAATATTTGATATATAATCTTCGTGTTAGTTATGTTATTTTAATGCTATTCAATCCTTATTATTAATCTAACATATGCACAAAGTTTTAATATAAGTAACAATGAATAAAAAGGGGGGTATTGTGGCAATAAGTCTTGAACTAGCAAATATATGTTGCGAAATTTGTTTTTAAGTAATTTCCATCTATTACACCAGCTACTTGGTGGGCCAAAATTGTTAGGCCTATAAAAGTCTGCAACGTCGCTCAGTAGTTAACAACATTTCACCTGATCCGACTTTGGTGCGACGTCGGTTAAGTCGAGGTGGGAAAAGAAATTGTTCAAAATGACATCTTTTGGAAATGATTGTAAATAGGGGGACCCTGAAAATCAGTTCAACCTTCCATTCACAAATTTCTCGCAAATTCCAACAGTCTCCGGCTTTCTCCTCATCTTTTCTATTCAGGAAAAAGGTTTATTCTTCCCCATCTCCTAACACCCAACTTTTCTAATTCTTACTTTATAGTGTCAGATCTATGTTCTGTGAATGTGTTTTAATTTTTTGACTATCTAGTTTTGTCTCTGATTTTTGCGAGTGTGAACTTTCCTTTAGTTGAAACTTAGGTACAATGTTTTGGTTTGTTGCAAAATGGTTTTTCCGCCAACATAGATTGGATTTAGGGAAACCCAAGACCTTTGATTTAATCTTTTTGAACATAGACAACCGTATTACGTATGAGATCATTAATAGGTGTTTGGTCCCCTTAGGTGGACACTTAACCAAGCATAATTACACAACCCTTATGTTATTTTATTTAATAATTGAGGGTAGAAAAATCAAACTCAGGGAGGTAATATTTTGGCGTATGTTGCATTTTGTAATGTTGAAGAAGGTGTTGACACACTTACCGTATGCGAGTTTAATCACTCACATTTTGAAGAATGTTGAGGGGTTGGTTTTACAAGGGGAGGAAAAAGGGCCGAAGTATTTCAAGAAGATTTACTTCGAGAACAAGGGATGGGTGTTGTGCGATTGTATGTGGCTAAATAAGACCACAGAAACTTTTGAGGTGAGCAAGAGGCCATGAATTGATGAAGGTTAGCGCAAATGAGTTTATGTCGATTTAGTTCGCTTCATTGTTTGTGTTTTCTTTATTGTTTAAATAATTCATATGTCGGTCACTATACTTTGTAGGTTCAGAAAAGTCATACTTGAAAGGCTTCAAGGATTGCTACAAATAGATGTGCAAGGAATTTTGTGCCATGAAGACGGAGATTAGGTACCTTAGAAAATCTCAGCGAGCTTATGAGCGCCACCTCGCATCAACCACCTAACAACGACTAGACCGATCAACTTCAACTGGCGACATTGAAGATGTCGATAAATGAAATTTCAAGACTTAATTATGTTATTCGTATTTGAGATGACTGTTGACTGTTGAATTCTTTTTTGAGATGACTGTTATTCTTATTTTGTTATTCTTACTAGAAAATTTTATGACATGATTTCTACTTCTGAATTTTAATGAAATTTGAATTATTTCAAGAACTAGATTTCTTTTTTATGTTCCGTGTAAATTATCCAATATTTTAAAGGAATGATTGAGCTTGTTCTTCAAAATTTTAGGGTTTTGTGTCATATAATGAAATGAGTGTGTTTTTTTAAAACTAAGATGGGTCTTTTCCAAACTCGTAAACGTTTTTCATATAAATAAAGACACGATAAAATATTTTCCGAACTCGAAATGTTGACACAAACAATTAACGAGTTCCAAAATTGTATCTGCTCTTCGTACTATGGAAACCACATGTGTTTTGAACTTAGAAATAATTCGATCCAAAACCACCTTTAATATTAATCAGGGTAGCCGAATAGGAGTTTCCAATTTTGAAAACATCCAATTAAGGTTGTTATGTTAAAACCGCCTTCTATTGCTGCCTTTAATAGAAGGCTCTCCACTATTGACACAAAGCATATGCAAAACAACCAATAACTTGTACACATTAGACTCATTACGTAACAATTAGCCAACAGTACACTAAACCCCTAATGGAGGATAGGATGAAACATGTTGAGTTCTCACTTAGTCTGTACTTGGGTCTTGTTCTCCATCGTACCCAAGAATGATCTGTGTCGTATAAAACAGCTAAGATCCTAGGTCAGACTAGTCGGCGTTGAACCGTGCCTGCTCCGACGACCTTTTCAAAATGGAGACTCTATAGGGTTTTTCTAATGTGTGTTTGAAAAGTATGAACAAATATACCTTTTGTGCATATTTCATCCCTTGGTATAAGGGCTGGTGGCTGATGTGACACCTTATGTCACTTCGCTTATGGTCCATTAGTCCTCTATTTCCCATACGCGGGGCCTTGGCAATTGGGTTGTTTACTAATAGGTTGGGCCATTTAGGCCCATACCATATTAAGTCCCCCAATCCCGAGCTCCTACTTGACTTCTTAAGCAGTTCGATGGACTAGGTTAGATGATAGGCTCCCCTTTGGGCTTGTCTTGCTGGCTGTTTTCAGGCTGGATGACACTTTGCTTTTTGCGTGAAATGACAGCAGTTAAGTTTTTTGAAAAGATGACGCCGTTTCTAGATATGTCCCCTTGGTTTGTGTGAATATGCCACATGCTTCTCGAGTTTCCACGTTTCTCTTTTCTGACACTGCGGTTTGACAAGTTGCTATTTTCTCGTTCCTTTTCAAGGTACAGTAATAATTCCTCAAGCCAATTCCTTTTCTGCCTCTATTAATCTTTGGCCTACAGCCAGATTTTCCCCTCTCTTATTAAATCCATCTTCCCTGAGTTCTTCTCTCATTTCCTCCCTGACTCATACCTCTACTTCCAACGTCCACTTCTCCCTTTTCCTCTGGTATCATTTGCTCCCTCTCATTTTTTCTTCCTTTCCCCCTCTTTCGTTATACTCTTTTCTTTGTACTTTTTTTCTTTCTGTCGAACCTTGTAGTTATGGTGTCTATCGTAAGGCTCCCTAACTATCGATCTTTTTGCGATGTAACGACAAAAAATTACCTGTATGTCTGTCATCTCTGCGAGATGATACTCGCCGTGCGAGACGAGGGATATGATGACATAAGCAACCGCATCATGCTTCCGGATTCTGGTGAGACCGTACTGGATATATCTACAGGCACGATCTCCGTCTACCTAGAATCTATAAAAATGGCGGCATCTATTGTCCTCTATTCATATTTTGTCCATCTATCCATGAGTTTTTTGAACTAGGTCTTATCGATCTCCCCTCAAATTCCTTGTGGCTCCTTTTAGGTTTGGAGATCCTCTTGCTTCTGGCTTCACCCCAACCATCTCTCTCTTTATAGTGTTCTGCACTTCAGCCAAGATGCTTCCTGGTTGGTACTATTTGAAATTTCGGCCTGACGGCTGTAAGCTGTTTACTAATTTTCCCACTTGAGTTAAGTGGAAGCGTTGCTTTTATGTGTGTCGACAAGGAGTTAGTGCTAGGTGGGGAGGCTCACATAGGTGCTTTCCTTGCAGACCACCCTAGGACGCGAGGGGCGTGACCTGGTGTGGAGGAGTTGTCAACTAACTTCTAATTCATCTCCGTCCTAGAAGGCGTATCCATAAAGGTGGTCTTCCTCCTGCATGACTCTGTTCTCCGTCCTGGTGGGCTCCCTTTTTTGCTAATTGGTGGTCCCAGTGATCTCCAGGGTACAGACCTGTCAGCTACCTGTAGCGCCTCTTTATTTGCCTTTCGTTTGTTGTCTTTATGCTTCCTTGTTTGCTTGTCAGTCTAAACTTATCTCTCTTGCAATGTTGTATTTTTCATAAATGTCGATTGCTAACTAGATCGGTGACTTGTCGCAATTTTCCTGTCGGGGAAATCTAGCAACCCCACCAGGTTATGCCATCACCGTCTAAGATGTCTTTATCTACCCTGAGGAGATGGATCGCCTAGAGCGTAAATGATGTAGGGCAGCCAGTCGGTCAATGGAAGTGGTGCCTAAAACTTATCCAACTCTTGTTACTGCTTAAAGAAGTTATAGAGCTGAGCTGAGATGATGATTGAGCCGAGCTGATGTTGTTGATGTTTAGCTGAGATGATGTTAACTTCAGTTTTGGTTTTCATTTTTATTCTTTTCTTCTCCCACGTGCACTGTTAGAATGGTTACAATTCTCCTTGTATATAAACTAATCACCCACATCATTTCAGTGGAATAACAGAATTTGATTTTTGCTTTCTTCCAAGATTGGAGCTGAACAGATAATTTTCATAACCATCTCGTTTGAGCAGTTATTTTGATTTGCTGAACTTCTTGATGGTATCAGAGCTCTCGGGTTTTCAGATCCAATAAGATAATAAACCGGACTTGAACGGAGATGGCGTCGGGAGCCAACGGCAGCGGCGGCAGCGCTCACAACAGAAATCGCAGGGTGCAATACCCTGTGGACGAAGATGGATTCGTTAAAATCCGTGAGAATGATCCACTATTTTGGGGGAATACAGATCACACGAAATTGGCAATAGTGATGAAGAAATTGACGGAGAGAAACTACATCACCTGGAGAGAGGCGGTGGTGAACGCGCTACAAGCAAGGGGCAAGATGAACTTGCTGGTTGGAGTATATTAGAAGCTGGCGTTGACCTCACCGGTGTATGAGCAGTGGGGAAAGGTGAACTCGACGCTGATGGGGTGGATTCAGAATTTGATTAGTGAAGATTTATTGCAGGG
>JAULKM010141409.1:0-18249 GCA_032355605.1 Rubia tinctorum | reverse complement strand
CTTACCAATTGCTCCCAAGATGAAATCTATGCTAGATAATGAAAACCCATAACAAATCTACAAGAATCCATGGAAGACATGCAAAAACTAAGAAAATATGAAGCAGAAATAGGGTTTTGAGACCCCAAAGTCGGGCTTAGACAAATGGGGAAGAAGGGGGGGTATTTATAGTATAAGAATTAAAAGAGAAAAGCAAATGGGAGGCTGTTGTGAACAGTGACAGGGACCCTGTCATTTTGACACGGACCGTGACAAGCATTCTGCCCATCCTCTTTGTTTCCGTCGCCACAGGTGAACCGCTGATCCATTTTTGAAGTTTTTGTAGTCGATTTTATAGTGCTCGAGAAGACGAATCCAATGGTACCACCCTCGGAGGCTGGTTCTTCTCGGATAATTTCCAAAAACTCGGTTTCACTTTCGGATCACAATTCATTCGCTTCTTTGTCTTCCTTCTTCGACCCTTTTATCTTCTACCACATTTTGACTCATTGCCTTCAATCTTCTACCATCCTTGCGAATAACCTTCACTAAAATACTTCGAAGTGCTTATGAGCAATCTACAAATTAAGCTCACAAAAAGAATTTAGATGCTCGTAAGGACTAACAATTTATTAGACTAAAAATATGTTACAAAATGAAGGATTTAGATACGAAAACCGAAAATGGTTATCTAAACCCCTTATGAAGTAAACCTACATAAATCTAGCAATCTTCCAATAAAAACATAACAAAAGATATGTTAAATGCTTTGGAAAATACATGCATTTGACGTCTCATCAATCGTACAGTTCTTCTACTGTCAACTTATTGTGTATTCTTGCCACTGAATTCGGAATATCAATTGCTTGGAGGAAATTTAGCAGAGTGGTAAAAACTCTCAGGATTTTGAGGAAATTGGAGCTTTTTTGTTGAAAACCTGCACACAAATTTGTTTCATGTAGTCAAAATCTCATGGTTTAATCCTCTCACTTTCTTAGCACATGGTCTAGCAATCAAAATGATCAGCAGTTTCTTCTTGCACCGTAGATTATGAAGTCTTTCTCCACCGAAGTTGCGACATTGAAACCATGGCTCCCAACAGATTCAGTTGCATTAATTTACTGCCATAAATATTACTTGTCAAATAGTTGGTGGAATCATCGGTGGCTGTATATTGCTTCAACCTTGCTCTTACAGGGAGTTTCAAGTTACAGCTATTTTCTCTCATAAATGGTTGATGCTGCACTCAGTTTAGCGTTAGCTACGGTAAAGTTTAGCTGCCCAAAATCTTTATAATATAAGATAATTGAACTTTCTTGACATATTTTTAGTTTTCCGGTTGATCTACTTTTTTTTACAGGTTTGGGACTATAATGGTCCAGGATTTACAAGGTACAGTGCAAGAGATATAGACAAATAAGTCCTAGGGTAAGAAGTATCTCTTCTTAGATACTAATTTTCATTTTCAATCCTGCACTTAGACCATGTTTATCCATGATCCAACCCAACCAAAGATTCTAATTAAATATTATATCTTTTTCATCCACTCACACAATTTCTCATCCAACCATTTTATTTCTTTCTAAAGGTTTATCAATAACCCAACCCAAGCAAGAACTTCAATTCTTTAAAATTATTTTAATATCAAATATGAATAGTAAATATAAATTATTGATTGTTAATTAAATGTTGCAATGTTTAAATAATAATATTTTTGAATTTATTTAATTTTTAAAATAATTATATATATAATAAACTAAACCAGGAAAAAAATATTGAGTAAGGAGAAGAGAAATAATAATTTTTGAAGTAATAATTTTTGAAGTAGGGGGAAGAGAAATATTGAATTGTGCATTGAACTATGACAATATTGGTCTCTATTTATAGGGAATGAAAAATATAGTTCATTGCAATTAATTTTATTACAAAAATATTTTTTTAAAAGTAATCTAAAAATAGATAAGTAGATAAGGAGATTTAAAAAAAATTAGATTGGATTTGATTTGATATATTTTCTAACTAATAGAAAATAAATACTTGGCAAGTGACTCAGACCACTTCCCTCCCTTTCTGAAATCAGTTTTAACCCCCAAATTTTGAAGGTTGGGCTGCACTGTTCACATTTTCCTTTTCTTTTTAAAACAAAAAATCGGTGATTGCAGCTTGCGGTTACCGATAAACCTAGCCTTATTGCTTGCAGATAATAATAGGGATTTTGAATCAATACTGACTTTTATAGTGGATGACTAAGTGCGATGCTCTTGCTCGACACTTGGTCGTTGTTCAGGTAATATCAATACTGACTTTTAGAAGTAATCGGGCATTCTTTTCTGACAGTGTTGGGATGTAAGATTGGGTTGCACAGTGACAGTTCTGCTATGTCGTAGTCGAATTTTCAATGATGTTCAGCAACGTTAGGGTTGCAGTGGAGGTTTATACGTCGGGTGTAAAAAGTAGTATACAACGACAATTTGAAGTTTCACCACCGTGTTGGGGTTGTAGCAAAGGAGAAGTCGTAGATAAATTTGGGAAACCCTTCCAATATGAGAATGTTCATGTTGTCATGTGATTTAGCCCTTGTTCAATCCATTGAAACATCTGTGACATTTTTTAAAACTCAAGTGTCATATTTGTAAGTTTAGAAATCTTACTGGTGTAGTTTGCTTAAATCATTTTCTGATGCATTCGGTTTTGACGTAGTTTGTCTAAGTGTTTGTATGTACTACATGAGATGAATCCTCCACTGATATCCTTTCACACTATTGAAACATCAAGAATACATCAAATAAAAATATAATATTTAATAATAAGAAACATCAATATCAATTTTTAAAATGACATGAACAAAAGCTAACACATAAATCAAAAAGAAAATATCTCAAACTAGTGTTCAAAATATACATTCCACTATTGTTGCATTTGAAATAACTTCTTTGACGTTCCACTTCTATCCACTGATGTTATTATTTTTTACATGATAATTTACAAATGTTAAATGATACGTATCACTTTATATATATTACAGATGAGCAAGACATAAAATATCAAATACTGATGACTTAAAATCGAATGAATTCAATGAATCATCACTGGCACAACAAAAACATATAAAAGTGGAAACCTTTAAATTAAGTTTTACATCAGTCCGTGAAAATGTCAATTGTCATAACTATCGAACTATGAAACATCATTCATTACAAAAAAATTCAAATGCCCTAAGATATCGCTAACATAAAAATGAAAAATCAAATACACCTGAAACATCAATAAGAATCTAATGTCTCGGCTCTAACAAATAAACCAAAATTTATAAAATATCATCTTAAACAATAGATCCCAAACAATCAAATTCTATTTTTTTCCCCTGACTTGTTTTCCTTCGATGCTTGCTTATTCACAGACTTCCCTTCTCTCCTACTGGTTTCAAAGAGGATGACTCTTCTACTCCATCAACACACATGTCAAAGGTCGACTACGTTCTCTGTTCATGGGAACACCTTCAGAGCATGGTTCCACATATATTTTTTTATTAACTCATCAATGACATCGTAGAGCTCTGACATAGAAAGTATTCCTGTGAAATAATATAAACCATCACATACAACAATTAAAACATCAATATTTAGAATTAAAACATCACAATAGCACACATAACATGACTGACAACTGCATTGAGAAACATCAAATACAGTATTTAAAACATCAATATCAAAATTTAAAAACATCAATCAGTGCACACTAAAATATCAAAAGAACAAAACTGAAGATCAGTTGTATAATTAAATATGAAAACACCACGAGCATCAAATACTGAAATTAAAACATCACACCAACACAAATAAAAGTATTTAAAACCTAAAACATCAAATATAAAACTAGAAACACCAACACCAGTATGTAAAACATCCCATCTGAAAAATAATAAAATTTACAGATCCTCCTTCCTTATCGATTGCACCAATAGTGGGTAAGCGTTCTTAGACATCTAAGAAAATACAACAACAACACAAAAATTAGCACAAATCGTAACAAACCCCTAAGATATCACACACACAATCAAAACAGCAAAACTGAACATCAATTACACACTTAAAACACTACAAGCATCAAATACTGAAATCTAAACATCACACCAACACATGTAGCAGTAATTAAAACCTATACATGAAACATCACACAGAAAACCAGAAACATCAACAACAATATGTAAAACATCACATATGAAAAATAACAAAATTTACAGATCCTCCTTTCTTCTCTATTGCACCAACATCGGGCAAACATTTTTAGATATCTAAGAAACAACAACAACAACACAAAAAGTAGTACAAATCGTAACAAAACCCAAGATATCACACATACAATCAAAACAACAAAACTGAACATCAATTGCACACTTAAAATAGTACAAGCATCAAATATTGAAATTAAAACACCACATCAACACAAATAACAATACTTAAAACCTAAACATGAAACATCACACATAAAACCATAAACATCAACAACAATATGTAAAACATCATATGTGAAAAATAACAAAATTTACAAATCCTCCTTCCTTCTCGATTGAAACAACAATGGACAAGCATTCTTAGACATCTAAAAAACAGCAACAACAACATAAAAATCAGCACAAATCGTAACAAAGCCCTAAGATATCACACACAATCCAAACTGAACATCAATTGCACACTTAATCATGAAAACACCATAAGCATCAAACGCTGGAATTAAAACATCCCACCAACATATATAACTATACTTAAAGCCAAAAACTTGAAACATCAAACTGAAAACGAGAAACAACAATACCTGTACCTAAAACATCACTGCTGAAAATTAAGAAAACTTACAAATTCTCCTTCCTTCTCGATTGTAGCAACAGTGGGACAAATCTTCTTAGACACCTAAGAAAACAACATCAGCAGCACAAATCTGTAAGAACAACTCACAAAAAAGAGAAATCCTTAAATATTACTCAGTATAACCTACACTAGCCCTAGAATATTACATGAACCAAAGAAAATAAACAAAAATCGAAAAACAACAAAATGTGCATAAAAAATCCAAGCAAAGACATTACCTTCAAAGATAAACACAAAATGAAGCTCATGGTATGATCTTCAGGGATAAACACAAATCTGGGAAATGTAATCTCATGGTATGATATCCAGGGATGGAAAAGGTAAGATGATTGCTGTTTTGTGTGTGTGCAAAGTAATGCTGCCTCAACTCTGAATGTTGAACTTAATAGTATAGATTTGGCCATAAATTTTGCAACAAAACAGAATTTAAACTTTACCATTGTGGAATCTGATTGTATAAACGCTGTGAAATACACCGTGTCCCCAATGACAGCACCCTATGATCTTTATAATAGATGCAAAATCATTAAGGACATGCTAGGTGGAGTTAGTTTAGTTCACATTCATAAGCAAGGTAATTTGGTGGCTGATTCTATTACAAAATTTGGGTATCAATGGAACCCAAATCAGCTCACCAATAAAATTGATTGGTGCAATCTAGACTCTAGAACTAATGGTCTGATTATTATGGATGAAAAGCAAGTGCCAAATCTGAGAATGTGAATTTCGATCCTCCATAATCTCCGTTACTCTTTTTGCTCCTGTTTTCGTTTTTCACTCCTTGTCTTTTAGTCTCTGTCTTCTGTTGTTTTGCTTGTGTACTGTTGGTTTGCTATTCTCTTGCAGGTTCCATACAAGAGTGATATGTCTTTGAAAGCTTGTGGTCCATCAATCTCTTTGACATCTTAGACATCACAATCTCTCTATGCTGTTACAAAATATGGTTGTCTGCTAGTTTGCTTCTGCTTCCGGAATCTGCAAGATTGCTTCTGCTACTCTGCATCACCTGCTACTCTACCACACTGGATGTTTTGCTACTTTGCCACTTCCTCTTCTTTGCATTTGGACTGCAGTGTTATGGCCGCAGACATGAATTTCAGCCACTCCCTCAGTCCTACTCTGACATTACCTCTTTTGGACAACAATGTCATGGTTGAGACATGAAGTTCATCTGATCTGGCTACTGAGGCAAGAGATCCCTCAGTCCTA
This sequence comes from Rubia tinctorum, assembly GCA_032355605.1. Classification (NCBI taxonomy): domain Eukaryota; kingdom Viridiplantae; phylum Streptophyta; class Magnoliopsida; order Gentianales; family Rubiaceae; genus Rubia; species Rubia tinctorum. The sequence goes on along the minus strand of JAULKM010141409.1, from coordinate 12,193 downwards.
CCATGTCTGGCCATTTCATAATTAACACAATGGGTGAAGGTTTATGAAATGGAATCACATGGTAGGTTTTGGAATATTTCATAATCTTTTTGATGTATCCTCTTATTCATAAATGTAATCATTTTTCATCTATAGACTTAGCTCTATGTAATTTTCATAAAAGATACTTCTTATTACAGGCATGAGGAGCCTTAAATATAAACCCCAACATATTTTTTTTTAAAATCGAAGCTCGTATTGTGTCCGACCCCCAGAAACCGAAGCTATGCCATAAAATTTGCCAGAAAACTTCAAAAATCTTAATGAACCACTGTGTGCAAGAAAGGAGGAAGAAAAATGGAGAGGATGTGCGGTTTGGAAGTAAATGAGCTCGGATTGAAGGAAGATAGAAGAGAAATGAAGAGGAGAGAGAATAATGGGGTTCAGGCCGGAGAAAGGAAATGAGAGGAGAGAGAAAAAAGAGGTTTACGCTAGACAGAGGAAAGAAGATGTGAGAGACAAAGAGGTTTACGCTGAACAGAGGAAAAGAGAAGAGAGAGAAAGTTTCAGAAAAATATGAGAGGAGAATAAAGAAATATTAATATTTATACATAAGTTAAATGTAAATTAACAAAATTTCACATCAAATCTCTCGACCTTTAAAACTTTAATTCAAAATTCCATTTGCAATTAAATTGTTATTCTCACTATGAGACGGTCCTAGAAAAATTTCCCCTTTATGAAACCAAATGGGAGTCAAATGTAAAATTTCCACTACTATCACCAGCCGAAGCGCGGGAAAACGAAGAACCGTAAGGGACTCGGACAAAATCGGGGTAGGGTTGTTACCGACCCTCTCTTATCTTCATCAGTTCAATGAATGGCAGTGAATCAGGCGCTGCGTCAGCAGTTATTTCGAGAGAAATGAAGAATCGGTGCCGGACCTCACCGGATTAGTCCATCAGTTGCCTTGCTGTATCAAGTACAGTGGTCCCTCCTCTGTTTCTCAATACTTCAGGCCTAAATCTACTGGTATAGTAACTTTGTATGCCAGTAATACCCCCGTTTCAGTTTGTATATGTTACCCATGTTGGATGATTTTATGACGGGTGGAGATTGATGGGTTGAATGTGGAGGAAGCATCCTTCAGAGGCAGAAATTTACAGGGAGCAGTTATTTCTTTGCCCGAAGGGTACTCTGGTAATGCTGATGATTTCGCCATATTTTAATTCTTTGTTAGGCTGTATGTATGTAATTGAACGGATACAATACTCTCCTACTTCTATTCTAAATATATATTTTTTGTTTTGCTTCTAAATAAATTAGATTATGCCTGGTACGTAATCAATATGCTACTGTAATATGATCGTACAAGTGGAGAAATGACAAGTAAATAGGTTGCTTTAAAGGATTGATTATTGGATGCTCATAATTTCAAATTTAGTTGCATTTTTGGGGCTTTCCCCTTTGATCTCTCTGGGTTGGTTGTTTTTCTGTCTGGATAAGGTTGGTTTTTGGAGGGGATAAATTGAAAATTTCGACGCTGGAGGGTTTAAAAGGAACTTCAAAAAGTTGAATTTGTGCTTGCCGAGTGAACCTACTACCTAGCGGAACTGGGTATGGTACATATAGGTTAATTAAGGTTGCATAAATCCTCAATATTGTGAACCAGTTTTCTATTATTTTGGTTGTCCAAAACTCTTTCTGAGATGTGTTTCTGCATAATGCTTTGGTTGTGTTTGAGCCTGTGACCTCATACGCTCGAGCATTACCTTCTCTAGCCAAGCTACGTAATGAAGAGAGAACATTTGGGACAGCATGTAAGATTTTATACTGATTTAGATACATAGAAGCTTTGTACACAGGGGCGGAGGTACAAGGGGGCTGGAGGGGGCTTCAGCCCCCGCCAAACTAAAATTTACGGGTATTTTTAGGGTAAAATTTTTTTCCAGCCCCCTCCGATATAAAGAAAAATTGACGAATTTTTTTTCCTTTGCATATCAGCCCCCGCCATGAATTCTTTCTGGCTCCGCCCCTGTGTTCATAAGGAGTTATGTTGATGCTGGACTGGTGGAAAGTATTATACCACCATTCTACCGACGCAATCCATTCACTCCAAATAGATTTGGGGTTGGGTGGGGGGGTGGGGGGTTTTTAAGAATCTTGCTTCTTGAATCACTTTCATCTTATCTGAACATAATCCAGAGCTCAGCCCTTTCATAGTTTTCTGCAATACCTTTTTTGTTTACTTCAGATGAGACTGAAAGATTTCTGGAGGTCTTCTAGTTAAGGAATTAACGGCCTGATTATTTCTTTCCTCGTTCATACTGGACCTGAAAGCTAAATCTCAGTATTTTAGTCATCAATTTGTGCTGCAAGACATTGTGTAATTTCTGATCCAACAAGTACGTCAGACTCTGATGACTAGTCCTTATACTGAAACGAACTCCTATCAAATAAGGCTTCCATTTCTCCACTGCCATTACCAGTGCTAAAAGCTTTTTCATAAGTTGATAGCCATATTTCTATTATAAAAACCTTTACTCAAATAGGCTATAGGTTTACTATCTTGCATCAGAATTGCCTCCATTTTCGCATCACAAGCATCTGTTTCAATGATAAAGGGCTTGTAAAACTCCGGCCTCTTTAAATTAGGATTTGAAGTTATCACATTTTTAAGTTTCATAATTGTTGCAGTAGCTTCCTCATCCCGGCGGAATACTTCTTTCGTGAGAAATCTGTGTGGTTTACAAATAACACCATATCCAATGATGAGTATATATTTCCTAAAAAAAATGATGAGTCTATATAATATTGTGTTAGTCCTAAGAATCCTTTGAGTTCTTTTAAAGTTTTTGGAGCAGATCATTTGATCAGCACATAATCTGCTTTTTGTTTATCCCTCCTCCTACCCCTTCAACAAAAATAACATGGCCCAAGTAGAATACTTTTCGATTCATTAGCTCATTTAACTTTTAATTTCAAATAAAGTTATATATTCTATTCCTAACTATAAAGCCCAGATTTGTTAATTGGCAATTTGTGGAAATTATGAAAATATGGAATGTTGTGTTGTAACATTGATTTTGGTATGACTTGCGGAGAAAGGAAGTTTGATGTGTAATCTGAGAAGCATATATTGCATCCGAGTTGTATTTGATTATAGAATATATCAATTCCTATATTTATCGGATTGGATTATATTTATTGAATATGGATTGATATGGAATTTTGGCTAAGGCTAAGATATGGATGGCATATTCTAATTCCTTACTTTAAAGAATTATATTTGGTAATTCCTATCTCCAAGGAATTTTATTGTTATCAAAATATTTTATGGAGAAGGAATTCCATTCGCACAAGAAATATACTACGTGCGAAGGTTTTATATAGATGGACATTTTGGCTGAGATACTTACAAATTTCAAGAGAAGAAAATCTGCATCTAAATTTTATACATTGATAGTAGCCGAGATCTATTACCCATGTTTCAACATGATCAAAACTCTTTTGATCTAAGTTCATAATTGGATGTCTTAATTCCCCGGGAGGAAGAAATCTAGCGTCGACAAGTATCAAGATCAGGGGGAGTCTAATCAAGGGGGATCGGTAGCAAGAGAAGCTTGAAAAATCCACACGTTGTAATTAGAGAAGATAAGTATAGTTGTATGGTGTACATTGTACTTTATCTTTTTTATTAGTGGATTTATTCTGAACTGGGCTAGGCCTTGCATACGTAGGTGAATTTCACCAAACTGCGTAACCAAGTTTGCGTGTTTCTGTTATTACTTTTACCTACTTGGTTAGATAACTAATGTTGGAATATATTTGTGGTGTTTGTAAGGAGGCAAAACTGGTGAAGAAGACCCTGAGATCATTACCTCAAACATTATCTATGAAAGTTTGAAGAAGCAAAAGATGTGTCTAACATGACGCTGGACGAACTAATGGGATCTTTGCAAACTTATGAGATGACTCTGGAACCACCCACAAAGAAAACACAAAAAGAGTTTCCATTTAAGGCTCGTCATCCAAGACAGATCATGATGGTGAAAGTGATTATGGTATTGAAGAACTTGCATTAATCACTAAGAGTTTATTAAGAATGCTGAAGAAAGTGGTGAACAGAAGACCACAAGAAAAATATGGTGGAAGTGGGAATAGACCTCAGACACAAGATTTTATAAATAACCGAGGAACACAATTTGAACGACCTAATCCGTAATTCTTAAGAAACCAGAATGGTGAAACGAAGTAGTTTGGAAGGATACAATGTAGAGAATGTGAAGTATACGACCATATTCAGACTGAATGTGCTAATACACAAAAAAAATCAAAGATCATATGTAACCTCATGGAGTGATGAAGAAGAAGAGGAGGAATAAGAAGAACTCACCAGCAACTATGTAGCTTTTGGAGCAAAAATAAATGATATGGCTGAAACACCTTGTGTATGTTCCAACATGGTGATGGTTGAGAGATTTGCATGTTCCAACACAGAAAAGTTGAGCGGAAATGCCTCAAGTGATAATGACAGTCAGGAAGTGAACGATGAAGAAATCTATAATGCATACCAGGACATGTACGAGATATGGTTTAAAGTTATCGAGGCTAACAAAATTTTCAAAGCCGAGAAAAGTCAACTTGCTAAAAGAAATACTGACTAGCAGATCTAGTTGAAAAACTTGAGATTGATATTGAACAACTAAAACAGAAGTTAAAGTTGACAACTGAGAGGGCTGAGATGGCTAAAGCTGCAATCATCAAGCTGAACAATGGAAAGGCAAAGCTAGGTGATATACTGACGATGGGAAGAAACTTTGGAGATAGACAAGGAATAAGCTATGACAGAGTGGAAACCGGGACTATCAACTTCATGGAAGAAATATAGACTATGAAGAAGAAAGTGATGAAGACACGACGATGCAAACATATTCTATGTCACTACTACTTCTATCAAGGTCACATACAGGAATAATATCTTAGGCTACTCAGAGACATTATGAATGGACGACAACTGTCAGTATGTTCCAACATGGATGATAATCAAGGATCCATATTGGTCAGGAAGGTATGAATCCATAAGCGTACAACTACGTGCCTGGTTGCTCACACCTCTCTTATTGCACACTCTAGAGATTCGTGGTACATTGATAGATGATGTTCTCATCACATGACTAGAACCCAGGAGTACTTGACAAAGATAAAGTCGCATAATGGTGGTTTTTTTACTTTTGGAGATGGAAAGATGAGTCGAGTATTTGGCAAAGGTAAATTACAGATCAAAGGATTTCTAATTTTCACAAGCATCTTACTTGTGGAAGATCTAGAAGCAAATCTACTAAGTATCAGTCGGTTATGTGATGATAATATGACTGTGGAATTTCACAAACACAGATGCATAATCAAAAACGATGAGGATAAAGTAGTCTGAGGAATACGATCTTCAGATAATTGCTACTTGTTGGAACAACAAGTGAGGTGCTTCAGTTCAAAAGAAGATGAAGGAACCATGTGGCACAGGAGGCTCAGACATATCAACTACAAAATGTTGGTAAAGATTGCAAACTCTAAAGCAGCTCGAGGTATGCCTACTCTTACAAATCAAAAGGGAATTGTATGTGGACCATGCCAACATGGTAAACAAATTCGATCACATCATTCACCTTTTCAGTATATTACCACATCAAGAAATCTCAAATTATTACACATGGATTTAATGAGTCCTGTCAACACACCTAGTATGATTAGCAAGAAGTATATTTTTGTATGTGTTGATGACTTTTCCAAATTCACTTGGGTGGAATTCCTCAAAGAAAAATCTGATACGGTTAATGTATTTAGAAGTTTAGTGATTAAATTACAAACATAAAAAGGAAGTCTGGTTGGGAAGATTGTGAGAATTCGCAGTGACCATGGAAGAGAATTTGAAAATTCTCAGTTTAGTGACTTCTGTGATGAACTCGGCATTCAACATGTATTTTAAGCACTCATCACACCTCAACAGAACGGTATTGTTGAGAGGAAAAATATGACTCTACAGGAGATGGCTTGAGTAATGTTGGCAGAGAAAATGGTGGGCAGAAGCAATCAACACAGCCTGTTATACGATAAACAGGGTGTACCTTCATCCATTCACTAACAAGGCATCGTGCGAGATTGAGAAAGGAAGGAAACCAAATGTTTCATATTTTCATATCTTTGGAAGTAAGTGTTACATTCTCAGAGATAGAGAGCAGTTGGCAAAGTTTCACAATCGTAGTGATGAAGGAATTTTTCTGGGCTACTCAGTGAATAGTCGTGCCTAAAGAGTGTAAAATCATCGTACAAATACCTTTATGGAGTCTATTAAACGTGATCGTAGATAATTCAGATAGGAAGCAAGTATCAGGAGAAGGAAAAGATGAACTTTCCTTAGATCATATTCTAACACAGAACACTCCGACAGATCAACAGTCGATGTTGGAATACTATAAGATTCATAGAATCTGACTGACCTTGAAGATTTCGATGTTGGAACATCCATTCCTAGTACTCATGTTTCAACATAGGCAGAACCTGAAACTAGTACCAAGAGAACTCGTTCACTGCCACAGGTAAACTGCAAGGAACTTGCAGGACTGCAGTGTTTCATCTCTCTCATTGAACTAAAGAATTATAAAGAAGCTCTCCTGAATGAATATTGGATTGCAGTCATGCAAGAGGAACTTGGGCAGTTTAAACGGAATGATTTCTGGCACCTAACTCCTCGTCCGAAAGGTATTAATGTTATTGGCACCAAGTGGATTTTTTAGAACAAATCTGATGCCGATGGTCAGATTACTCAAAATAAAGCAAGACCAGTGGCTCAAGGATACACACAAGTAGAAAGAGTTGATTTTGATGAAACTTTTGCACCATTTGCTAGGTTAGAATCTATTCGGATCTTACTTGCTATTTCTTGTACTATGAATTTTACCTTCTACTAGATGGATGTAAAAAGCTCTTTTCTGACTGGAGTGGTGAATGAAGAAGTCTATGTCGAGCAACCTAAAGGTGTCCTCACCATCCACATCATGTATACATACTCAAAAAGGCACCTAGAGCATGATATGAGCAACTGACTACCTTTCTCATTAAGAAAGGTTATCGTTAAGGGGGAGTAGATTGCACTCTATTTGTGCTGCCAAAAATTTTAATTGCTCAAATTTATGTTGATGATATTGTTTATGGCTCTACCTCACAACCCGTGGTTCAGGATTTTGTCACCCTAATGTAGGATGAATTTGAGATGAGCATGGTTGGTGAATTCACGTATTTTCTTGGACTTCAAGTGAAGCAAGAAAATAATGGGGCGTTCATAAATAAGGGTAAATATGCCATGAATTTGGTGAACTTGTTCGGTTTAAGCAACTCTCGACCAGTTAGAACTCCAATGGGAACCATAACAAAATTGGGAAAGGTGTTGCAGTTAATCAGAAGTTGTACATGAGTATGATTGGGAGTTTAATGTACCTTACAGCCAGTCGACCAGACATAAGCTTCAGTGTAAGGGTATGTGCGAGATTTCAGGTTAATCCAAAGGAATCACATATGACTGTAGTTAAAAGAATTATTCGATATTTGAGTGGGACTTCTGAGTATGGAATCTGGTATTCTAAGAATTAAGACTCAATTCTTATTGGCTATAGTGATTCATATTGGGCGGTTAATGCAGATGATCATAAAAGCAGTACATGTGGTTGTTTCTTTATTGGCACAAATTTGGTTTCTTGGTACAGTAAGAAACAAAATTCTATTTCCTTGTCAACTGTTGAAGCTGAATATCTTGCTGCTGGAAGTTGTTGTGCACAATTATTATAAATGAAATAAATGTTGAAAAACTATGGTATTCATTAAAGGCCTCTGAAGATTCTATGTGACAAAAAAATGCTATTGATATTTCGATGAATCCTATTCAGCATTCTCAAACTAAGCACATTGATATACGACACCATTTCATTCGAAATCTTGTGGAAAGAAAGGAGGTTATAGTGGTCTATATTCCAACATCGGAGCAATTTGCTTATATTTTTACAAAACCTCTGGATTCAGCCACATTTGAGCTCCTCGGGCAACACTTAGGTATGTGCCATATTTGAGGTATTTTATTTACAAGCTTTTATTTAGCTTTAGAATTTTTTTGTTATTTTTTTGTACAGAAAAATAGAAAGACACAAAAAATAGAAAAAGGAAATAACAAAAATATGGAAGTGGTGCTTGCATGTTGGAATATGGAAAGTTAATATGTGGAGAGAAAATGATTTAATGGCTGACAATATAAAATGTAATTAAAGTCTTGGAAAGAGAAAAAACGGGTACGGTTATTGAGGCATGGAGAGTAAACTTTCAAAATTTGTACCTTCAAACTTCCCCTCACTTTTCCTCTTTTACGCAATCTCTTTCACTTCTGATTTCCTTGGCTTCATGATATTGTGATCGGATTTATCATGCCAAAACCCTATGACGGAGAGGTAGAAAGTGGCTAGGAGTCTCAAAATTTTACTTGCAGCATTACCATACCTCACATTCACCAAACTAGACATGGAAAAGTCCAGTGCTTTCAAGAAGATTTTCAGAGAACCTGAGCAGAGGCTGAACCTGACAAAGAGCAACATGCTGGAGCCTTGGGATGGTGTTCAAGAACTAGGGGTGGAGGTTTTCCGGTCACCACCAGCTCAGCCGGTACAAGATCCTACTCTACTAGTCAAAATCAAGGTATTCCAGGAAAAATATTTTACCTTTAATGGTCAAACTTTCAAGTCTCTGGATGATTGCATGAAGTATTATATGAAGTATAATAAGAAGGTAGACCTAAGGGGGTATAAGGGCTTGTCAAGTAAGATAAATGGCTATGACTTAAGCCATATGTTAAAGAGAATTATAGGAGGCATTCTGTACATGGAAAAGTGGAACCCTAGATTAACTAAGTTAGCTTGCATAGAACATAAGGGGAAGAAGGTTATGTGTGTGTATGTTAGGGATTTCAGGCCGAGAAAGCTGAGGCTGAGGATAATTAATGATTGGCAAGAGGAACTAGGTGTACTAAGCTCTGCAAGCTACAAAGTTGTGCAGATTTATGACCCTATAGTTGCTGAGAACTTGGAAGTTCTGAGAAATGCACAACCACCAGTTATTATGATTAATGATGATGATAAAGATAATGCTGATATGGAGATTGAGGATGAACCATAGGAATGAATTTTCACTGATGTTCAAACATCAGTAAATGAAGAAGATTATGATTTGGGTGGTGGACTTGATCAAGTTCCAACACCAACTAAAAGTGAACAGGTTGAGGAAACTGAAAATGTGGAAGTTATAAGATCCTAGGAAGAAATAGGGAGAGAGAATGTTGATGAACCTGGATTAGAGAATCAGGTTATTGAAAATTCTGAGAGGATAACGGTGATACCCCTAATGTGGAGACATGGGGAGATGAAGATGATGCTAAGGGAACTGTTCATGGCCTTGATGATGTTCCAACATCAGTCCAACAAGTGAATGAAGAAATTGAGATAATTGATGTGGAGGCAAGTGATGCTGGACCCCATGTTCCAACACAGAGAGATGATTCGTAGAACCTTATCTACTCAAGTGATGAGGTTCTGGATGAATTTTTGCAAACCCTTCCAAGAAGGTCTAAGGGAAAGGCACCTGCATCTGAGCCTATGCAACCTGAATCAAAGTAAAGAAAATGGAAGACCAAAATTGGCCAAAGTTCAAGACATGCCCCTTCATCTGAAGAGGCACCGAATTATGAGTTCTTTGATGAAGAATGTCTCGAAAGTTGTAAAATAATTTTCCAGAAGAAGATCATCGTAGAGAGACATGTTGACCTTACTGCCTACAAGAGCTGTGGATTTGCTGAGTTTCTAGAGTATCTGGGGTTCACAACAGCTGCCTCTGGATACAAGAAGTATAATTAGGATTTGGTGCAAGAGTTTTATTCAAACCTGATGGAAGGAAATCTACACACTGAATCAGTGTGGTACAATAGAGTTTATGTTCGAGGCAAGGTGGTTAGATTCTCTGGAGAACCGATCAACAAAGTTATTGGGCTGACTAACCCAAAATTTAAGACTGTTTATCCTGAGGATTTTTCAGTAAGTTGTGATCAGATGCTGACAGAACTCATAGGAGGGTATCAGACTCAGTGGCCAGCTCAAGGAAATGCAGCTGCTTCAAGCCTCAACACCATATACTTCTATCTGTTTCAGGTTGCCATAAACTGTTGGATTCCTTCTTCTAACACCACTGTCCTAACCCGAGATAAGACTAAGTCGTTATATTGTGTTGGCACTAAGACTCTTATGAATCTCGGTCTCTTTATCCAAGAAAGCATAGCTGAGCATGCTGGTTCATCTCGGGGTAAGAACTATTTGTCACACCCTTGTATAATCTCTGGGGTTCTGAAAGGAGAAAATGTGAAAGTTGAGGAGGGTGATGTAGTGGTATCTGTTGTGCCTCTCAAGCCTCTCAATAATACCTTCCAGTTAAGAACAGTAAAAGATCTTCCTTGGAAACCATCTGAGGCAGGGACTTCCTCAGATGCAGTACATAAAGTCATAGAGGCTAAGAAGCTGGCAGTTCAAGCCAAAATTGCGGGTTTGAAAGTCCAGTTAGCTACTCTTAAAGAGGAATTGAAGAAGTTGGATGCTAGTCTGAGGCCCAGGCCAATGCAACTGATCACTCCTGAAGAAATTTAAATCTCCTCTCTTAATATTTCTGATTTTTTAAAATGAATTTGGCAGGTATTATGGTCCCAGGGGGATTTTTTTTGGTGGAATTCTTGATATTTTTTTGGATTTTATGATATCATTTTGGGGCTAACTAGAAGCTATGGGCTAGTTGGAATTCTTATGGATAGTTTCTATTGGCTTGGCAGAATATGATAGTATTCTCGAATTTCTAACATTTAGTTGGACTGATGTTCCAACATGGGGTAAATTGATTTATGAAAATTTGTGTCTTTATGACTGTCTAATTAAGGTTCCAACATGAGTGTTGATGATTATTGGTTAGAGTGAGATTCATGGGGAGTTACATTTGTGTGACAACATCCATATTGATTTGATTGATCTATTTTCATAATTGAAGTTTTGAGAATCCAAAAAGGTTGTTGGGTCTACAAAATGCCAAAAGGGGAGAGTGTAAAGTCCAGATTTGTTAATTGGCAAATTGTGAAAATTATGCAAATATGGAATGTTATGTTATAACATTGATTTTGGTATGACTTGCGAAGAAAGGAAGTTTGATGTGTAATCTGAGAAGCATATATTACATCCGAGTTGTATTTGATTGTAGAATATATCAATTTCTATATTTATGGGATTGGATTGAATTAGATTTATTGAATATGGATTGATATGGAATTTCGGCTAAGGCTAAGATATGGATGGAATATTCTAATTCCTTACTTTAGGGGATTAGATTTGTAATTCCTATGTTCGAGATATTTGATTGCTATCAGAATATTTTATGGAGAAGGAATTTCATTCGCACAAGAAATCTACTACGTGCGAGCACTTTATATAGATGGACATTCTGGCTGAACTACATAAGAAATTCAAGAGAAAAAAACTGCATTAAGATTTTATACATCGATAGTAGCTGAGAGTTGTTACCTGTGTTCCAACATGATCAAAACTCTTTTGATCTAAGTTCAAAATCGGATGCCTTAATTCATCGGGAGGAGAAGATATAGCATCGACAAATATCGAGATCAGAGAGAGTCTGATCAAGGCGGATCAGTAGCAAGGAGAGCTTGCAAAATCCACACTTTGTAATTAGAGAAGATAAGTATAGTTTTATGGTGTACATTGTACTCTATCTTTCTGATTAGTGGATTTATTCTGAACTGGGCTAGGCCCCGCAGACTTAAGTGAATTTCACCGAACTGCGTAACCAAGTTTGTGTGTCTATGCTACTACTTTTACATACTTGGCTAGATAACTAATGTTGGAACACAGTTGTGGTAATTAACAAATTTAGGTAAAACCAAATTTCACTAACAAAATTAATTAATATTTAACATATTTTATATATGTTATAAAAAAGGCAAACTCTTGGGAAAGACGGTCTTTCCATAGGCTTATGGAAAGACGAAGTTTAATTAAAATAATAAAAGGTAAAAGGTATTTGTTGCAATATTAAAGTTTTATTATGCAACGTGTAGTAGTTATAAATTTTATAA